>SEYY01020133.1:47500-57500 GCA_009176605.1 Armadillidium nasatum
ACTGTATATATTCAAATTAATTTTGAAAATACAGTTCGATACAGAATAGTGTTACGGTTGATATAAGTGAGGGTACATGTTAAAGTGAATATCAACTTGAAAATGTCTTAAGTTAATAAAATTTTATTTGGCTTGCGTTTTAAGAAAAAAAAAAAAAAAAAAAAAAAAAAAAAGAGGATGTCTGATCTTTCAATATTGATATTTCGATATAAAATAACTTTTAAAAATAAGCATAAATCAATGCTGGGAATAAAAATTATTTAGTTGTGAGTAGTGAAGAAATATTAATAACAATCACCACTCATGGGTCGGGGTATACTGGGGAGAAACCTTCCGCAGACATATGTTCGTGTACTATGTATATTGTATATACAACTAGTTATTGCAATAATAAATATTAATTATATATCAATATGTTGTTCTTTAGATATAATGATGTTGCGATATATATATATATATATATATATATATATATATATATATATATATATATATATATATATATATATATATATATATATATATATATATATATATATATATATATATATATATATATATATATATATATATATATATATATATATATATATATATATATATATATATATATATATATATATATATATATATATATATATATATATATATATATATATATATATATATATATATATATATATATATATATATATATATATATATATATATATACCTTTACCATAATTTTTTGAACAGAATGAAATAGATCGTTACATAACATGGCCGGGACAAGCTTTGTCTTATAAAATTGGGGAACTGAAAATACGTAAGCTAAGAGAAGAAGCAGAGAAAAAACTTGGAAACAAATTTAATATTAAAGACTTCCACGAAATTATTCTAGATTCCCAAGGCCCAATGGAAATCATGGAAAGTCAAGTACAATCATGGATAGAGTCCCAATTACATTTTGTTTAAAACATTTTTATTATGCTTTCGATTATAATTGAAAGTAAAGTGAAAAAAATTTTGTATTTTTATTAAATAATTTTTTTAAAAATTATTCTTTGAATATTTTATCTATCAATTTTTATTTGGAAAACTTCTCAAATATTTTTAACAGATGTAAATCAAATTTGAATTTTGAATTATATTAATATCAATACATTGAAAAGGCTTTATAGAAAAGAAACAAAGTTTTGGTGCTATTATGTGGGTTTCAAATTTGGTTATGGCCTACATCCAGTTCCTGTATAAAAATATAGGCTATATGTATGAATAATTTAATAATATTAAAATATTTACCCATTACTCAAGGGTCGGGAGTAGGGGAGGTGGAGACCCTGTAGACATAGGCGGAGACCCTGTAGACAAATGTCAGTGTGTCACAATTTGTATCGAGTGCAAACGCAAAAGCATTTCACATACTATCGAAGCAACAAAATTATATTATAAAAAAAAATAAATAAATAAATAAATAAATAATAATAATAATAATATATATAAATAAATAAATAAAATAAATAAATAAAGCTTTGAGTATATGAATGAAACTTTTACATGATCTCTAAATTCAGGTTGCACATGTTCCAAATAAACAAATAAACGAAAAAAAAAAAAAAATATTCAAAAAATATTTTAATGTTTGTAATGCATTTTAAATTGCTTTTATACTATGATTAAAGTAACGATGGACATGTTATTCCTCCAGACAGATAAAATACTGCCATTCAGGCCATCATGAGTTTGAGGCAAGTCAACCACTCGCCGAGAGAGCTCGTGATTCTTTCCTTCTTTGATCTGTATGATGAAAGTGAATGAAAGTGATACATTTAAAAAAAAAAAGAAAAAAAATCTTGAAAATGACTGCAAAAGTATTAAAAAGATTTTATATATATAATATATTATATATGTCGAAATATTTAATATGATATAGATGTAAATATGGAAAATATTTAAGATGAAAAACAAAACTCGTTATATTATATATATATATATATATATATATATATATATTATAATATATATATATATATATATATATATATATATATATATATATATATATATATATATATATATATATATATATATATATGATTTTCATAATAATTTTAATTAAATAAATTTAAGGTAAAAGAGAGGCTTAGACTGTGGCTAACAAAAGAAGCACCTTGATTCTTAGATATATCATTTATTAAATGTGAAAATCAAATAATATAATTTGTAAAAATCTGATTCAGTCTTTATATGGAAGATGTCCAATTTTGTACCAGATTAAAACTTAAATGAAAAGTATTGTCAAATATATCTTCAAGTGGTTTGTCAGTTTTCTCTTAAAAGTTTAAATTTTAAAATATAATTTTTTAAGCATGAGAGTATGTAAAAATGCCAAAACAAAAATAATACATGGAATTAAATATAACTTATTCATATCTAGTAATTCTCTGAGTTATTTGTGCCTCAATATTTTTTAAAAAATTTGGATACCTAAGTTTCTTCTAAAATTGGAACTTTATTACCACTTTATAAATTTAATTTGATATAATTTCTAATGTTAAAAAAACAAACAAGCAAAAACTCTCTGGAACTGATTTAATATAAATTTTTAGATAAAAAAAACGATTTTAATATTTATTTTCAAAACGATTTGAATCTCTCTCTTTTTTTTTTTTTCCTTCAAGACAAAATATCGACAGTATTTAGAATTATAAACTTTTAAGGTGATGACAAATCTATATTCGTTATTATATGTTGATTTACTATGGTTGAACTAAAATTTAATCTTTCTTATTTACCTGCATAATATTTATTACTGGAAGCAATTGGAGTTTTATTTTCCTATTTTTTAAAGAGTTTCAGGATTTTCTAGCATCCTTAAATTCGGGTTTAGCATTATTCTGGGGTTAAAAAGTTGGCAACATTGCAGAAAATTCTTAATGTATTGTGGACACAATGTGGTCAATACTCATACATGCTAAGCCGCCATACAAATTAAAAGAATTATTCCGTAGTATCTTTTTTTTTTTTTTTTTTTTTTTTTTTGACATCATAATTCCTTAATTAATAAATTAAATAAACAAAAAATATCGAATATTTTAAACTACGAAGAATTTCATAAATGGATATATCGGTTTAAAAAACAATTATATATATTTCTCCAAAATACCATAAAGCCGCTAAGGTACTTACAGTACTTAGGCTAGAGTGTAGCACTATGAGTGTAGTTACAATTAGTTATGACACGGTATGGTTGTACTCATAAGTCTATAGTTGTACCACAGACAATGGTTGTACTGTATATGTATAATAAAACATGTAGCATAACCATTCATTGTTCTATAGTTTTTTTTTTTAATTTTTTTGGGGGAGGGCGGAGGAAAATAATAAAAAATAATTACTAATGTAGGTGTATAAATTGTTAAATCTAACAAACTTGTTCGTCTTAACCTTGGCGTAAAAGGTAATAAACGCTAACGGCCAACAAATAGGCCTAACCCCCCAAAAAAATTAAAAAGGTGTTAAAATATACTTCTTATGTATTTCAAATATGTTATGGAAATATTGATATATTAATATGATAATTTTTGTGATGTTCTCTGCCTATATCGATATAAGGCGCTCAATCATGGTTCGGTGTAGTCAGATTAATTATATCATTTTATAACAGAATTTTTAGTTCTTCAAATAACTTTTTAAATTTATTGAATTTGATTTTTTGACAGATTTTTATTGTTTTTCCTCAATATAAATTACATTTCCAGTTTATAATTTAAATAATTAAATACCAGGTAAGAGATGAATCATGCATAATATATATATATATATATATATATATATATATATATATATATATATATATATATATATATATATATATATATATATATATATATATATATATATATATATAGGGATTCAGAGTAAAATAATTTAAAATGACTGAGCTGAATCTATGCAATTTTAAAATTGAGGCTAGCTGGTAATACAAAGTATCAGCTGAGCATTTTTTTAAAAACATTAAAGTAACCCTAATCATGGAAGAGCAATTTATTCATTAAAAACACCTTAATATCAAAAAATGTAGAGAAAAAAAAAATTATACACTGGTGAAATCATTGTTACACACTGATGCTTCAATATATTGATATTTGATAAATATTAATGTGTAAAAATTATATCTCGCATCACTCATAGGTATGGAGGCAGAGCCCCAAGTAGACAATTGTATCTCTGCTATGCATATATTTAATTTTATTTCATTCAGTATTGAAATGATGGATTTTTTGATTGTTAAATCAAAATCTTCATATCTAAATTCACAATGAAATTATTCAATTTACAATATTTTGTTAGTTTTTTTATGATCATTTTTAGGTATTTTGTATTTCTGAGCTTAATTAGGATTAATTTAATTCATATAAATATAATTTATTATTATATTTCAATAAAGTAAAATAAAAAGTACTCAGTTGATCCTTAGTTAATACTAAGGATCAACCAGTACTTTCAAACTCTCTTGACCCCTTATCTCTGCGACGTGATGTTGGCATGCTCTCTCTTTTCTATAAGTAATACAATGGCAGGTGTTCAAAGGAATTGGCCTCTCGTATTCCTCCACCATTGCATTGTCCTCATTTCACAAGGGGTACCCTGCTTTTACACAAATTTTATGTGGAAATAGGAAACCCCAGGCTAGCCCATTGTGGTGCCTCCTTTCCAGTCATCTCTGTTCTATGAAACTCTACCATCTAATTTTCCTCCTGTATTTAATCTTTGACTCTTCAAGGCTTTCACCTGAGGGATGTGTGTTAGGTATATGTTTAAGCGAGTTTTCTTCATTTGTGTGTGCCCCCACCTTGAAAAGGGCTCTGTGCCCATGAGTGGTGGCGATTTGTAAAAAAGAAGAAGAAAAAAAAAATGGTTGTGTATATTAAAAAAGTTTCTTAATAAAAATGTATATCTTGCCTAATTGTGCAACCTCTGAAATTTTCTTTATATACCCAGCCATTTTATTACTGTTCATGGGAAAATTTTTTAAAATTTTCCATGCATAGTACCAAAATGATTGGGTAAATAAAAATGTTTTTGAAGGTTGTAGATAGGCAAGATACACATTTTTTATTTTGAAAATATTTTTTTGTATACTCAATTATTTTGTGCTGTACATAAGAAAAAACAATAATGTGAAATATTTCCATGCAAGCAAAAAAAAAAAAAAAAAATGGTTGATATGAAAATGAAATTTTCAGAGGCTGTACATTTGGGGAAATTATGCATTTTTTTTTTTCAGAAAAATTCTGTATACCCAATCATTTTCGCACTGTGCATAAGAAATAAATTTTTTTTACCATGTATAGCAACAAAATTTTGGAATACAAAAAATTCTTCTAATAAAATGTGTATCTCACCCAACTATACACCCTCCGAAAATTTCATGAACTTTGGATGACTAGAAAAAAAGTTATACCCAAAAAACTTTTTAAAAAAAAGAAATTTTTTGGGGGGGAATTTTTCCATTTATGGGTATTTGTGACATGCAACTGTTTTTGTTTTTTTTTGAGTGGCAGACATTAAAAATTCAATTATAACAAAATGAATATCATTGATTTAACTCTCTACAGTTCAACTGTCAAGTCATTTTAACAGAGGGAATATGCCAAAAATTTTGCATACAATTTTCATGAAACATACGCCTAACATGTCTTTGATTTTTTTTAAAATTCCATTCAAAACATTTTTCTTCTTCAAATTTCATTTTTGATAATTTATAATACTAGTCTTACCCATTTATATTAAAAAAGCTCCACTGAATAGCCATTTTTAAATATTATACAGTGGTTAGTTCCCTCCAGTTTTATTATTCATCACTTCAATTTTCAAAATTTTTAAACAAATATTAATTTGCATATTTCCATTTACTTTTTTGTATAAAAATATTCAGAAAGGTTCATATTTCTCAAAAATAATTGTAAAAACAGTTATATCATGTAATCCTGATTTTTGGCATCTTCTGCAAGTTGAAATATTAAAAATTTTGGTTAGCTTTTCCCATATATATATATATATATATATATATATATATATATATATATATATATATATATATATATATATATATATATATATATATATATATATATATATATATATATATATATATATTTCACCTTTGGTGGGCAAAGGCCAGAGACCCACTAAATTTTTACTAGAGTAAGGAGCAAATCAGGAGCCTGGTCAGATTAAAGACTGACATATCCCGATACACAGCTTTTGAAGGTGTGTAAGTCATAGGAAGTTGGAAAAATAGATGAAGGAAGTGTGATCCAGACTTTGCTATTAGAGTTCATGTAAGATTGGGCATAGCAGTTAAGTTTGGGGTCAGAGAGTTGGACAGAGATAGGATGAGACTGTGTAGAAAGACATGTCACGCAAGCTCTTCTCAAAGGAGAAAGTAAGCGGTGAGAGAGTTCAGAAGAGCAGTGTCCATTATAATAACGATAGTTTAGAGAGACTGATGCAACAATTTGACTGGCAAAAGGAGAGTTGGAGAGAATTAGTGAGAGTAGGAGAGTTGATAATATGAAAACCCCAGACTCTACCTTTTCAAGGTTTATTATTTGAATAATTATGTTAATAACTTGGGCATTAAATGTTTTTGGTCTTATTGCAGCTAAAAATAACCAAGGTTTTATATAGGCTATCCATATTTAGAGACCATCCAGTAGATTAAAATTTATGGAAAAAGTTAATATTTTGCTTCTCATATCAGTTTTATTATAGATCTAATTATAATTTTACTTAAAGATGTTCAGGATAATTTATATAGCAAATGCCATTTATATTCTTATTTAATTATATTTCTTTCTTTTACAGCTTAAAAAATGGATTTAAATATCAGCTTGGAGAGCATTGAGAGTGATGAGGTAAGTAGGTATATATATATATATATATATATATATATATATATATATATATAATATATATATATATATATATATATATATATATATATATATATATATATATATATATATATATATATATATATATATATATATTGATAATGAAGATGAAAATTGAAAAAGTATGTTTTTTTTAAAACTTTATTATTTTAATAAATTTAACAATTTTATAATAAGGAAGAATTGAATTGTGTCATTTCTTTATTCTTATTCAAATGTATAAATGCATGTAATTTTAATATATAGCGTAATATAAGGATGTCCAACTCTCTCTGGGCTCCAGATATGCGCTTATAGATATCAAAGTGCTGGTCATAAGTTAATAAAATTTCCTATGAACAAACCTTGGTTTGTGTCCAGCATCAGCATGTACAAGATTGAGTCCATCTTTGGAGATTGGATAATTTCCAAAGGGATTTTTGGCAGCAACCTTCTGTAACATGAAAAAAACATGTGCAGACATGCCTTGATACTAATGGCGATCATCTCCTATACTTGTGATGTCACCACTGTTTAAAATTTTAACTTATGACTAGTACTTTTGATATCTATGTGCATATCAAGAGTCGAGAGCAAGTGGGACACTCTGTAGTATCTTCAGAACATTTTAAAAATTTGATATATATATATATATATATATATATATATATATATATATATATATATATATATATATATATATATATATATATATATATATATATATATATATATATATATATATATATATATATATATATATATATATATATATATATATATATACAGGAAGTGGCTAAAGCACTTACTGAAGTGGAGAAAATCAAGAGGCAACATCAAAGTTAGTATATATAAAACAAAGTATTTGTTTCTGTTCTATTGTCTGTATGTTTCTTTTTAAGGTATCACCTCCATACATAGCCATTGAATTTTATGTTTTTCCTAAAAGAGATGTTTATTTATACATACTATCTGGGTTTTGATAGTGAAACCCTTCTCTTGCTGTGCCAAATTAAGAATATTTTTGACCATTAGTGGGCATGGTTCCGAAAACTGAGGCGAATGTGATTTTTATATGATGAAATAGAATAGACTAAATGTTGGCTATGTATATTACTGATGTTCAAATATTGAGATTAGCTTAATAATATGCATTCTGTAAACTAATTAATTAATAATGGAAAATCTCTTACCAACGGAAATTTTTTGTAACAGTTCAGGTAGCCAGATTTGAAGTTCTAACCCTTGATTCTTATGCTTTACAATACGCACGCGAGTGCTAAGTGCAAATCTCGAGCCTTAAGCTAGATAAAATTGACTTAATCCTCTGAGGTACAGGGAAATGTGTAATATTTTTCCTGAAATGTAACTTGCATTAAGTTAAACTATATATATATATATATATATATATATATATATATATATATATATATATATATATATATATATATATATATATATATATATATATATATATATATATATATATATATATATATATATATATATATATATATATATATATATATATATATATATATATATATATATATATATATATATATATATATATATATATATATATATATATATATATATATATATATATATATATATATATATATATATATATCTGATTTTTTTTTCATTAGTTCATAATAATTTGATTTTGGGTACATGAAGTTTTAATAGCTTTATTACTAGCTAATGATTGATATTCTTCTCAATGTGTTATGGTGATAGGTGATATAGGTTTGCTTCGTTTGAACCACAATTAATATTTTTGACAATTACGTTAATAATTAATATAAGAGTCAGTTATAAATTAGAATTTTCATTTTTTTTTAATTTAAAATTTCATCATTTTGAAAGTTCTCTAGCCAGATTTATTATAATAATAATAGATTTAATATATTATTATCATTAATATATTGAATTATTAATGTAGTTATATAATTTAATGAGTTCCGATTTACTTTGCAGGACTAGCTAAAATTCAGAAAGAAGAAAAAACTAAATTTATTAATACAATTTTAAAATATGTGAAACATGATCCAAATTGTAGTTATCGTCATGAAATAAACATCCTTGATTTCAGTAAAATATCAGAAGATTTGGACGGGATGCCTATAGAAGAATGTAAGGAAAAATTGTCGAAGATAATTAAGCCATTAACATCTCAAAAGTGAGTGCACTGGTTTGTTTATTATTTTATTGTCTTTATTGACAGTTAAGCTAAACTTTCAAAACTTTTATGCTGCTGACCAAGGATTGTGGGTTTATCTTTTTTATCTTCAACCATTCCCAGAAAGAAAGGGCTATTACCCCATCCACAGAATCAACATTATCTTTATTCTGACCTCAAAGGTGTTTCTCAGAGTTCTCTGGAATATTGTGCTTCTCACCGCATTAGTTTCCAGTGTTTACCTTGAAGTTGTTGTAAGCAATAAGTTGCAAGAAATTCGAGGGTTCAGTTGCTATCCCAATCACCCTAACTCTCTTTACACGTTTTGATCCTGTTGACGTAATTCTATAATAGTTCATTCTTTTCCCATATCTTTTGAAAAATTAATTAGAACTTTCCTGGATTAGGATTTGTGGATTTTCAACTTTCTTTTAAGTCTTTCGTCTGTTGTTTCTATTTTCCTTTTTTTTCTATGTTTTTAAGACATTCTGTTGTTTCGGGCGGGAGATCACGATATATATATATATATATATATATATATATATATATATATATATATATATATATATATATATATATATATATATATATATATATATATATATATATATATATATATATATATATATATATATATATTTTGCATCAGGTCCTCATAGATTCTTATAATAATTTAAAAATGGTGCATAAGGACAAGTCAAAAGGATTCAATGTCTTTCTTATTGCTAATGTAAAAGCCATAAAGGAAAAAATGGAACACAAAAAATTAAGGGTAGGCCTATTTTTAATATGTATGATTTTAATGTATTATTATTATTATTATTATTATTATTATTATTATTATTATTATTATTATTATTATGAATCTGTAATAGTTATGCTGGTTTGTTAA
>SEYY01020133.1:62500-77500 GCA_009176605.1 Armadillidium nasatum
TGAAAGAAAATGCAAGGGATTTATCCAATGAAAAATCCAAAAGAAAAAGAAGCAATTCATTTTCTGAATGCAAGAAACGCAGGAAATTGAATAACGATGAAGACAATTTAATGGTGAAAGTTGAAACAGATTCTGATGATGATGAGGATGAAAAAGATATCAACCTTGTTAACATTTCAAAATATTTAAATTCTTTAGAATTTGTAAGTATATATATATATATATATATATATATATATATATATATATATATATATATATATATATATATATATATATATATATATATATATATATATATATATATATATATATATATATATATATATATATATATATATATATATATATATATTGTAATTTTGATTTAATTTTAATTTTTGGTGTAAGCTTTCGTTAATTTCTGTATGTTTGTTTAGAATTCTGATCTTATGTATCCTTAGAATACTGACCTCATGCATCCTTATCATTTCCTTTTACTTAACTATATTACTCAGTTCGTGTTAATGTATCACTCCACTACTCAAACTGCTTTTTCTCTATCTACCTCCTGGTAATAAAATTACCTTCCTTAACCTTAATTCTTATTTATTGCTGTTATCCAAACCCATTTTAATTTTGATATTTTAATATCTTGTATCCTTTGAAAAAAAAAAAAAAAAAGGAAGACTGTTATTTCAAAAAATACAATAATATAGGATATATCATTAGTGTTGTGCGAGTATCTTGCAATGTTTTATAGGAGAGCGTTGTTGTGGTCTTTAGTGCTTCTTAAGGTTGGCTGGTTGTTTTGGTAGTTTTGTAAATTGCCACCTGTTCTTTTATCATTTGGGCGTTTTATCGTTCATAGAACTTTTTAAGAATGGTTTAAAATTTTCAAATGAGAGAAAGTTGAAAGAGCAAATGATGCATGAAATGAACCATCGAAATGGATATTTTGGTAAATCACTTGTAGAACCATTTTTGATAAGAAATGGATTATGTTCATAACCATGAAGGGTAGTGTCCTTAGCGTCGTATTGTTTTCCCTTGGGTTTAATAATGCATTAACTCAAATCCCAAAGTATATCAAGTTCTTCCTGTATGTTGACGATTTGGCCTTGTACGTGTCTGGAATGGGACTGCTAAATCTTGAAGTCGGCTCCAGTAGGCCATTCAGATCATTTCCGAATGGAGGGATTCCCACGTCTTCCACTTCTCTATTTCGAAAATCAAAGCAGTGCTCTTTGCGAGATCAGATAAGAGAGGATTTCGTCGCCTTTCTCCTCCACAATTTGTGTTATATGGTTCTCCCATCCCGATTGACTCACAGGTCCGATTTCTTGATCTCTCTCTTGATGAGCATTTGTGCTCTTGATCTATTACACCATCTCAAATCGCTTCTGCACCTCTCCTATACCCTTAACCGATCAAAGCTGAATTGACTTCATTATCTACGGCCAAGCCTCTCCCACTTTACTTCATCTCTTGAATCCGGTCTAAAATGAGCGATCCGCATAGCTACTGGTGCCTTCTATTTATCACCTAAGGTGAGCCTCAAGATAGAAGCAAATGCAATGCCGCTCTCTCAACGGCGAGAGCGAATGTAGTGCTCTAGTTGCCTCCGATTTTAGATTCCTGACCCATCTGCCTCAATTTCCTTTTTGCAAGAGGTTCCATGGAATCATTCTTACTGACCTTTTGCTGACACGGTGTAAAGCATTCACAGCTCCTTCAACATCCCCTTTCAAAAGGTATTGTCTTCTACTTACGAAACCTGTCATTCCTCCTGGACTTTCTCGACTCCTTCCATCTGTTTGAACCTGTCCTTACTTTCCAAATCCGGCCAGCCTTCAGCCATGCTGAAAATTTACTTCCTATCATTCGGTATCTCACAGCAGATCCCTACCGGTATATACCGACGGGTCCAAAACCGATACGGGCGTTGGTGTATGTGCCGTTTTCCCCGATCGCAGTCTTGTGCACTCCCTTCCAACTTATGCCTCGGTCTTGATTGCGTAACTCACTGCTATATTGCTTTCCCTCCCTCGAATCTCGATCCTTAATTTTGACAACCATTTGTGATTTATTCGGATATCCGCAGCACTCTCCAGGCGCTACAGATCCCTCAGTTGAAAAACTTTGTATCCTTAATGCAGCAGTTTCTCCTCTGTTTTCACTCTCGCAGAAAACTGATCACTCTCTGCTGAACTCCTTATGTCGGGATCACTGTCAATAAGGAGGCTGATAGGTCTCCCCCACTCGCATTCGCAGATCTAGCTATCTTCCACCTGCACTTCAACAGAGTTGCCTCTCTTCGTCTGACTACTCCCATGCTCTCCGCCACGGATTCAAGTCCTTCTGTGAGGATGATCAGTGGTAAGATCAAACCTATCATTGGCGAGTGGTCTTCCTCTCATCGGCACAACCATCAGCAGGAGGTCGTCCTTGTACGTCTCCGGATTGGCTACACCAACTTTACTCAAAGCTACCACATTGTCTCTAGATCGTCCACCCTCTTGTCAGTTCTGCCATCTACACACACTGCAATCGGTTCATCACATCGTGGTTGACTACGCACAGCTGCACTCCCTCCGTCTTCGCCATTTTCCAGCACTTCGATTCATCTCACCCTCTGATCATTTGCAACGCATCCTCGCCTTTTAAGTAAACTTAGAGTAATAATATTTTTCTTTACAGTTAGGGTCTGCCATTAGCATTGGGTTTTCCAATGTAGTGTGTCCGCTACCCTCACGTGTAATGGCGGGTTCTGTTCACTTACTCACTCAAAAAAAAATTATATATATATATATATATATATATATATATATATATATATATATATATATATATATATATATATATATATATATATATATATTATATATATATATATATATATATATATATATATATATATATATTTTTTTTCAGGAAAATACAGACACGAAATTAGAATGCGATGTTGAAAAAAGTGAATTTGAGTTTTACGAAAATGAATGAAAGATATTAATTTTAAAATAAAAATATAATTTTAAGCTTTATTTTATATATATATATATATATATATATATATATATATATATATATATATATATATATATATATATATATATATATATATATATATATATATATATATATATATATATATATATATATATATATATATATATATATATATATATATATATATATATAGGTAAGCTAAGACCAAACTTATACCAGAGTTGGGGAAACATCGGAAATCTGGTCCAGGCCAACATGTCCCGATATAAGGCATTTGAAGGTGTATAAGTCAAAGAAAGTTGGGAAAACGGATAAAGGAAATGTGTGGCAGATTTTACCAGTTGAGAACATGTAAGACTGGGCATAGCAGTTAAGTCTGGGGTCAGAGAGTTGGATATAAAGGATGAGACTGTGTAGAAAGGCGTGTTGCACGAGGCCTTTCTTATTGGAGGAGGTATGAAAAGTTCAGAAGAGCAGTGTCCATTGTAATAACGATAGTATATAGAGAGGGTCACAACAATTCGAGGGGCAGACTGGAAAGTATAAAGAGAGGAAGAGTTGACAAGACTAAAAGCCCTAGACTCCACCTTGTCAAGTAGAGCTGTGTGATACATACACACGGTATATATAAAAATTTCATAGTGCAAACACCCCCGATATTTTTGTGTTATAAGTGTGATTGCTTGTAGATTTTCAGATTTTGATAAATTTGACCTCTGTCCTAAACTACAGTAGTTGAAGTGCCTATTTTGAATTTTACTTTAACTCAGAAAATGTTGTATATTTTAATTTTATTTCGCTATAAAATCTACTTTACACAGTAAATTAAAAAATTAATGAGCATTACAATGCAGAAAAATTATTTTTAAAGCTTGTAATTTTGTTTTGTTTGAAGCTCTACGACTTATTACAAGTTTCTCATATATATATATATATATATATATATATATATATATATATATATATATATATATATATATATATATATATATATATATATATATATATATATATATATATATATATATATATATATATATATATATATATATATATATATATATATATATATATATATATATATATATATATGGAAAGAAAACACAACAAAAGGAGAAAGAAAGAAGCGGATTTCAATAGAATTATTTAACAGCTGGTTTGAAGGAAAGGTTTCCTGGGAGTAGTAGTAGATTTAAAGGCAGTAAAAATTTTATATTATTTTTGCATCTAAAAATCAGTTACAATAAAAAACTTAATTTGTTACAGTAGTTATAAATATTAGCAATAGACATAAAACTAATTGGAAATACAAAAATGGTTCAACTTGTCTTCTAAAAAAAAAAAAAAAATTAATTAATTTTTGATAGCACTTCAAATCACTACTTTCCTTTCACTTTCATGTAAGTATTGAAGAAATTTAAATTTGAGCTAGAATATCCTGGTCAATAACCATAAAAGAGGACATGTTATTAGTAACTGCCTTGAGCTGATAATACACAATTCTTTCAAAATATCTTCCTATGAATTGCTACTAAAATGAACTTCAAACCTTCCTGCATCCATATGGTGAATAACATAATATATATATATATATATATATATATATATATATATATATATATATATATATATAATATATATATATATATATATATATATATATATATATATATATATATATATATATATATATATATATATATATATATATATATATAATATATATAATATATAATTTATATAATAATAAATATTTAAAATTTATATTATTAAAATTAAAAAATAAAAAAAAATTAATATTTATATATATTTATTAAATATTTATATAATATATTATATATATATATATATATAATATAATATATATATATATATATATATATATATATATATATATATATATATATATATATATATATATATATATATATTATTATATATATTTTGTTATGCCTCATTGGAACAAAATCACAATATTTAAGGAAATTACTTAATTTTAAAATTAAAATGTTTGAGAAAAATCTTTAATGTAGAAACCAGAAAGTCCTCAGGATTTCAAACGTTCCTATTCTCAAAGGATTTAAATTTCTAGGGATATCTGCAAAAGTTTTGTGCAACCGTGAGTCATTCTTTTTCACAATTATGTTTTAACCATATTAGAGCCCCTCAAGTTTCCTGTCAATTTCTCTCATAGATATTTACTAGTTCTGCATTTTTAACCCAGTTACTTTTTCTTTCTTTAAGACTTCTCATTTTACTGTTTAATTACTTATGTTTCACCTAGAGGAAATTTCAAGGAAATGTCTTCCACATCCTGCACGACTTTTACCAAGAATTTCAGATAAAACTACGGTCACTAATTTTATTCTATCCTATTCTATTCTTGACTCTGGAGTTAAGTTGATCATAATCATAAATTCATTATAAAAAATCAATTATTTCCTATGGTTCAATCATTATCCTGCAAAAAATTCCATAAAATTTGCAGAGTAGAAATTTTTATTTTTATTTTCAGTAGCCTCAATCTATTTACTAGTACTTTACATTAACTTCAAACCAATCTAAGAAACTATTAATCAACAACAGAAACATCGCACTTGACCATTTGAATTCTCCTACAATGATAACCTTAATTTAGAAACTGTTATTACTGTTGGTAAGGATACATGTCAATCAAGGAAAGCATCTGAGCATCTCGGCTCACCTGGCAGTTCTTTATAGAGAAAAGATTTGATGAATAAAGAATCTGTCCAACTTTGATATTTTTTTAAAACAATGGATGGTTCAATAGTCCACAAATAAAAGCTGGTACAGTACTCCTGGGATTTAAAAAAAAAAAAAATTTAACCTAGGCCTCTTTGAAAACAAACTTCTTTATAGAAAGAGAGAGCTTTGCAAGAGAATGCAAGTAAAAGCGTTAATTTCGAAGCACTTTCCCAATAAAACAGATCAAAATTTAATTCATTTCTGCTTAAGAAGTTTCAATATAGGGAGGATCATTTTCTTAGGAATTACTTCATGAACTAGTTCATATAGTTACAAAATTTAAAATGATATAGAGTATAAAAGAATGCAAAAACTTTGAACCAATGCTAGATTTGCTCCAACCTCGACAACAAAACTAGAGTATTATGCATATTGCAAAACCTTTTTCTGGATCATTTATTCATTTAAAATAATCCTTCAAATTTTTAAAATTTAATTATTAATATTTTACTAGTAAATAATATATGAACTTCAAGAAAGCATGCATACAAACTATTTCAATCTTTAATTTTTACAACATCCTGGGCAAATGTAATCAAAAGCAACTTGGTCTTCGTACAAATCGGAAAGAATCTGTTGCTCATCTTCCATCATACATTCAAAATGTATGTGACTTCTGCATACCATACACATTATCAGTTTTCCTTTTTCTTCCATACACTGAATACAATATCTTGGGCCAATAGCTTTCTTTAACCTTTTGGTGGCTACTTCATCTTGATCTAAAATTTCTATCTTTTGTTCCCTTTTTAATTTTTTTTCGATTCTATCCAGTCTTCTTTCCTTCTTTAATTTTTTATCATCTTTACCTTGTACAACTCTGTGCGATTGGTATTTGTCCTTCCAAATGGCCGAAGGTTTATTGGTATCCTTGGTTCTTGCATCTTCTGTTTCCGAAACTGTTCCGTCATCTTTGATATAATCGATTTCCAGTTCAGTTTCTGAAGCAGGTTCATCGATATATGCTTCAATATTCTGATCTCGGATCTTGTCATTATTAAACTTGCTAACACTTTGCATATATCTTTCTTCTTCTTCAACGACCATAAGATACATTTCTGGTCTTGGAAGTTTTCTATCTGCACCTCGAATTATTTTTTCATGTTTGTATTCTTCAGTATCAGAAGAAATTCTTGTAATGTCAACTTTTGATATAAGGTTACGCCAAATTTTAAACAATGATGAATCTTCTGACTTAAGTAGCTTGAATCCTTTTAAAGTTTCTTGAAATATTTCTGTTTTTACACTTCCTATTAAATCTTCAAATACTTCTAAAGCAACAGCAAATTCATTACTACTGAAAATTTTACTTTCTTTTCCTTCTTTACAGAGTACGCATTTACTGTAATCAGGAGCTTTCGGATCGAAAGGATAAATGCCACAATATTTAAAACTATCGATAATAGCATAAGGAGGAGCTAAATCAAACAAAACTTGATTGAGAGTTGGGCTGAACCGAAGCAGCGCTTCTTTATCATTCTTATGTGTACTTAGAGAACCCCAAGATTTTCTAATAGGTTCTAGAACAGATTTAAAAAGAGGTTGTAAAACTCTGCTCGAATTCGGATAGAAATTATATATTAATAAACCTTTTTGTGCACAGAAATCTGCAGTATCAACAGATAAAAATGATTTGAGTTTATCAATAAAAAGTATAAATGGAAGTCTGTTTTGTTCACTCAACCATGGAATGAGAATATTTTTAAAATAACTATGAAGAACTTCTTTGTTAATATTTCCATCTTTAGATAACCCAATTCCCCAACCACTTGGAATGGAGTTTATCAGAGCTGGAGGAGGTTTACGACATGAGAACACTGGCATTGGTGGAGTTAAAGTACCATCTGCACAAGCGCCTAATAAAACTATTATATTCCCAGATTTTTCCTCTGGCAAATACATTATTCCATTAGAAGATCCATTACCTTTTGAAACTTTGGTTTTTGAACTCAAAAGACAGAGAGTTAATTCTTCTACACAACCAATTCTTTTTGGCACAGTAAGAAGATGAGTTTGGCCAAAAGCTTTTAAATGATCCTCACATCTACCAAACCAAGCAGTAAGACTTGGCTTAGAAGGAACTTCCCTTGAATCGCATCTAGTAGCGGGTCCTAACAATGCAACGGATGGATTTCTACTCAGGAAATTATTAAACCATTTCTCTCCAGGTCTACCGTCTTTGAATCGGGTCGAACGGCCATCAGAAACAATGTCTGCGACCCGATTCACAAGATCAATTTTTTTTACTGGACATCCATTTTTATATCTACTTCGAATCCATTCAACTAGGGCAAGTTCTTCCTTTTCAGTCAGTGCTGGATCAGCACCAAGAACACTTTTGCAAGAAGTCCCAGCTTTATTAATTTTAGAAACTAATACACCATACCGAATCCCAAAAACATGAGCAGCCCTCTTCACACTCATGTTAGATTTAAGAACGGCTTCTATTGCAAGTTGCATCCGTTCTTCCTGATCTTTGTTTCTTCTTGAATTTATCCAACTTAAATTGCCTGTAGAAAGAGGTAAATTTTCACTTAAAACAAAATAAATTTAGTTTTATTATAAAATTTAAATAGTATATAAATAATCAAAACAAAAAGTCTATATGTTAAAAAAAATTTGAATCACATTACATATAACTACTAAGTCAAATATACAAATAAAATCTATGAAAGAAAAAAAAAAAAAAAGGTTAAAACATTAACAGCTTAATAACTTATATATATATATATATATATATATATATATATATATATATATATATATATATATATATATATATATATATATATATATATATATATATATATATATATATATATATATATATATATATATATATATATATATATATATATATATATATATATATATATTCTCGATCTTGGGAAAAAGGACTTTTATTCCTACTCAGATAATAATAATAATAATAATAATAATAATAATAATAATAATAATAATAATAATAATAATAATGAATAAATTAACAAATAAATAAATTTAAATTGTGATATAATTTTTGGCAAAACTTCTAAGAAAATTATGTTTTCTTTCAGGCAAGATTTTGGTATTGGTCGTTTTTACTGATACTGATACTTAGAAAAATTTTGCATACCGATACCAAGTACCATAAAATTTACCGATACTAGCCGATACCAATACCTGACTTCATCCCTAATAGAAGCAGTATAAGTAAAACTTTGTTATTAAAGCTTAAATGAATATCAAGATGCATACATTTAAAAACCTCAAAAAAAGCACAAGAAAACTATGAGACCAATAAAACCCACAAGCCTTTAATCGTTTCTTAAATCTTGTGGATTTTGCCAACCCTGATATATTTACATCAAATAATAGGATCACCAATACAAGATAATTAAGTTTTAAACAAAGAATTGTTAGGGGATAATCCATGCTATGATTGAATATAGATTCATATAGGAAAAAAAATTATTGTACTTACATTTCTTAGATTGAGCATCATCAATCATTACATTGGAGTGAGTATCAAGATCTCCATCATTATATTCATGACAATATTTTATATTTTCTTTTCCCTCATTAAACATTTGTAGGTTAACATTCGAGACTTCATGCTTTGACATTTCTGAATCAAAGTCATCCTTCTGATCAGGAGATACTGATATTGTTTTTTCAAAATAACTATCTTGACATGAAACTTCATCATTTATATCATCTGCATATTCTAATTTATAAACCGACTGTTTCTTGTTCTCCTCACAAACTTTATGTATTGTGCTATTACAGATAGACAGGCCATTACGAGAATTATAAATTGTGGAAGCATCAATAATTTCTGCAGTTGGGTCATTTAACCTCTTGAGAATAGACTTTTTCACAGATTTATTTGGCACAACATAAACCTTATTAATTTTTGGTTCAAAACTTTTCTTAACTTTAGAAGGATTTATTTTGACAATGACCGTTTTTGTCTTTTCAATCTTATCTTCTTCCACAGTAGGATTTTCTTCAAGCTTTATTTCTTCATCCATATTTTTACATTTAAGTTTTTAAATTTCAATATAAATATATATATACATAGAATACTTGACCATTTGAAGCAATTGAGTATTTTTGGGAAAAGAAATTAAAAATTATAGAATTTGGAATACCATGTTTCTGAAAACAAAATACACAAATAAGTAAATATGTACATTAAAAGAAACAAATAAATAAATAAATAAGAGTTGACTGAGGGCAGGAATTTTTTACACTGCACCACACCTATATATATATATATATATATATATATATATATATATATATATATATATATATATATATATATATATATATATATATATATATATATAATATATATATATATATATATGGCTTAGGTTAAGAAGTTGTCTGACCATTCAATATACTGATTTTTTATATTGGTATTTTGATATTCGATTTTTGTTGATATTTTGAAATTTTGATTTTTATCAATATTTTTATTAATAATTTACTTTCCATAATGACAAGTTATACTTTTCCATATAAAGATGTTAAGGATATAGATGAAATTTGTTCCACAGATTGAAGTCTTCTTGCATTTTTGCAATTTTTTTAAATTAGTAGTTACCAAAAAAGAATATGACAAGTGTAAAAAATGATATATATATATATATATATATATATATATATATATATATATATATATATATATATATATATATATATATATATATATATATATATATATATATATATATATATATATATATTGCAATATGGCAGTAGGTCTGTATCCCACAGCAAAGTTGATCCATCTATCAGTTAGGCCTGTATCACACAGCAATATTGAACATTCAGGTTATGAAAAGTCAAACTAAGTATACTAGAAAACTAAACAATAATAAAAAAAAATAATAATAATAATAATAGTAATAATATTAATAGGCATAAATAAATATTAAAAAAGTAATAATACCAATATCAAAAAAAAATTATATTGATATTTTGATGTTTTGATTTATCAATATTTCCATGTATTAAAAGGTCAGACAACTTCTTAACCTTTATATAATATATATATATATATATATATATATATATATATATATATATATATATATATATATATATATATATATATATATATATATATATATATATATAATCTAATTATAGAACAAATTAAATTTATATCAAAATTTTAAAATATTGATTAAAATTAAAATTTCAAAATATTGATATATAAAGGTCAGACAACTTCTTAACCTAAGTATATATATATATATATATATATATATATATATATATATATATATATATATATATATATATATATATATATATATATATATATATATATAAGGTTAATTATTGATATATTGAAATATTGATATATCAAAATTGATATATCGATATAAATTTTTTTGATATTTGTATCCTTATTATTTAGCTTTCATTTCATTTATAATTATTATTATTTATTAATTAATTATTATTTATTTTACATAATTAGTTCAATTTATCCAAAAACCTTGAACCAATATTGCCATGGATACAGGCCTACTGCCATATTATACCATATATATATATATATATATATATATATATATATATATATATATATATATATATATATATATATATATATATATATATATATATAATGGAATATAATGCTTTGACAATTGCTTCAAGCCATAAATTTCTTACTAATCACAATCTTTTTCAGTAATTACTAATTTAAAATATTGCAAAAATGTAAGAACAAATTAAACCTATATCTTTAACATTCATCTTAAAATGAAAAAGTATAACCTGTCACATTACAAGGGAAAATTATTTCTAAAACTATTGATATTTTAAAATATTGATTAAAATTCAAATTTCACAATATCAATATAAAAATTTTTATAACAGGATTCATAGTACTTTGACGGTTTAGAAGTTAATTGAATTGGAATTTCAACTTCAATAAGTTTTTTTTTTTTTTTTAAATACAAATTACATTTCTCAAGTGTATATTTTCAATAAATAACCAGGTAAGAGAAAATTTCATGTAAACTGCATAAACACCAAAGTTGTGGCCTAGGTCGGTACCAAAGATTTAAGAAACCTATTTACAGACTATGGTGGAGCTAACTTTTTTAATGGAAAGAAATATATTAAGTTTCACCATTTGCAGTATATAAAAAATTTTCAGTAAAAATCGAAAATCTCACGAATCTCCTTATATATCTAAATCATTTTGATATGATGGACTAGTGTAGTCTACCATCAAAATATTTTTCTTACATCTTACTCGAATCTTCTTAACGTACGTAAGTTTCATATTCTAGGATATTAGAACATTTCCTCATTTTTTTAAAGTACTTTCACTAGTTAATAATTCAAAAATGACCAAAATACTATGGTACAAATTTATACCAGACCAAAATATGTGGTATTGTGGTAATGGTTGTTTTACAAACATAGCAAATAAGGCATGTAATGTATAAATTAACACGGACTACATCTGAACAATTTCAATGCTATCCAATTACCTTTTCAAAAGGTAAACTAATCGTTGGGATATATAACTTTAATTTTAGTAAATATATGCAGAGAAGATTTAAAACAATAAAATTGATGAAGATACTTACATTTACTTTAATAAAATATTATTTAAAAATTAATACGTGGGTAATTTGATAGCTTAAAAGAGATCACTAATTTGTTGGCAGCCTTTAAATTTTAATTTTTTAATACATCAAAGATATTTAATTTTTTTTTTTTAATTCTTTTAATTATTCTAATATATGACTGACATCATGAATCAATGTGAGTTTCTTTTTCTGATAAAACATGGAAGCAAAGTTTATCTTATAATTTTAGGATAAACTTTATTAGAAAGTCAGTTGTTTGACTTCTTTCTTCGAAATATTTTATAATTTTTAAAAATATAATTAATTATTTGAATGGGATTGAGTACCCTTTCACTATAATTTTTTTTATTCATTTAGATTATTTAATTCCTTAACATATTTACATAATATATATATATATATATATATATATATATATATATATATATATATATATATATATATATATATATATATATATATATATATATATATATATATATATATATATATATATATATATATATATATATATATATATATATATATATATATATATATATATATATATATATATATATATATATATATATATATATATATATATATATATATATATATATATATATATATATATATATATATATATATATATATATATATATATATATATATATATATATATATATATATATATATATATATATATATATATATATATATATAGTGTGTGTGTGTGTGTGTGTTGTGTATCAGAAACTTCAAACTGATATGATATGGAAGGAAGCGACTTCAAACCAAAGTTTTAAATTTATATCTCCAAGTATAAGTTGTCGGTTTCATTCTCATTCCCCATAGAGGACTCATTATCACTATAAATTATAACTTCTTCAGCACATTTTTTGAGGAGTATAAGGGAGATTGGTACTTAATAAAGCAATCACAATTTTCTAAATCAAATATATAGAAAAATGTGAAGCTAATTAAGCAATTTCAGAAGAAACCAGTTATCCACTTCAGTCATTCATTTTTAATTTTTAGATGTTTCTACATCCATCCTTATTCTCATGCATGTTATTACTACTTGAAATGATTTTCAATTAAAGTCTCAGGTTCTAAGAGAATCTGATCATCATAAAGATCGAGAGAATATACAATTATTTGAACACTTTCAGATAAAGATTTGTGGTTTTAACTTTAAAAGCTTGATTTTTTGAAAAATTGACTAAATTTGAATTTCGCCAATTTGTGTTTGGTTGCACAATTTTCAGATAGGAAACTACTGGCCCAGATTGTAAAGTTATATAATTGTATAAATAATTAAATTTCAGCACAGAACGCAAAATGCTTAGCATACTGCTCAGGGAAATATCTTACAGATAGAACTAACTCTAACTAAAATGATGAGGTTATTAAAAGCATTTTGCATTGCTTTGTCAATTATAGCCACTGTATGAAGCTCTTGTAATGCAACTTCCTAAGCTTTCCAATTCTAGGTAGAATTTTTTTAACTTTCAATTTAATTTTAATTAAGCATTTAATGTCCCAAATAGATTTTAAAAAAAAATTCCTATTAGTTATGTTCATCACAAATTGACTTATATTCTTCATGCAGAGACAGCAATTAAGAAGTGTTGAAATTTTTGAACGCCATTCAAGGTAATCAATACTTGTGAAAAATGCTATGTAAATTATAAGGTTGTCATATTAGTAATCTCCGAATTGTACTTTACATAATATTCATTGCTTAAACCTATGAAAGCATATACTAACATATATGCACTTTCAAATGGGCTATATGGAGTAACTAAAGTATTATTCACATTTTCAGTGTCAGATTTCGAAAAATACTTATGGGGTTCCCTGATATTTTAGCGTAAATAGCTTAATAAAACTAGAAATAATTTCTAAAACAAACCAGTCAATCAGTCATATATGGACCTTTTTGTTGTCAATATATAGTATAATAGTAAAACGCGCTTCGTTAAAGAGTAAAATATAACCTGACAAGCTTTTAACTGGAAAGATTAAATAGATACTTGAAAATCTGCAATAGTTTGGCCACAACTAAGTATTTCTGTTTAGGATTGAGGAGTGCAACAGGAAAAGGAATTTACTTTGTTCAATATAGTCTCCCTTTTTGTTGTAAAGTCTTTATTGTAGTTTTTTAATATCCTTCTGTTGCAAAGATCTTTGCTTAATCTTTTATACAGAATATTACTGATCATTTGAAATTTTACATAATATATATATTTTGACAAGAGTTTAATTGCCTAAGACACCTTTTGCAGGGGTTATTATATATATATATATATATATATATATATATATATATATATATATATATATATATATATATATATATATATATATATATATATATATATATATATATATATATATATATATACACTTTTTTTCACTTAATTACATAAAAAGAACTAAGACTTTCTGAAAAAAAATCAGGTGTAAATTACTAGGAAATAAATAAAGCCCTTAATTAAAGATTTTATATTATTAAAGTATTCCTATAAAAATAATGTAATCAAAGTAATATGTTCTGTTGAAGGAATTTGATGGAGAAAAATAAATATGCTTTTCGTGATATTGTGTTTTAAATTAAATGGTTGCATTAATCCATTTCTGAACATCTTCTTCA
>SEYY01020133.1:112500-117500 GCA_009176605.1 Armadillidium nasatum
ATATATATATATATATATATATATATATATATATATATATATATATATATATATATATATATATATATATATATATATATATATATATATATATATATATATATATATATATATATATATATATATATATATATATATATATATATATATATATATATATATATATATATATATATATATATATATATATATATATATATAATATATATATATGAGTGAGTGACTAATGTGTATGTGTTGTCTGTGTTTGTATGAATGTTTTAAACTTCCATGATTAACATGCTTGTAAGAAACCCTCTATAAAGATAATGTCATAAGTAAAAAACTTTCACTTAAAGGTTAGTTTTATAAAAATAGTCTTGCAATACTACTAATTTTAATACCCATAATAAACTAGCTCGTACTTACTTTGACTTTGCTCAAAATACTTTTCAGATTCCACACATCAACGAATCTCACAGCAGAACAGATTCATCAGATTGGTTTAGATGAAGTAGACCGAATTGAAGGGGAAATGCAACAGGTTATATATATATATATATATATATATAATATATATATATATATATATATATATATATATATATATATATATATATATATATATATATATATATATATATATATACATTGTAGGTTGGTTAATCTTGTGTTTAGACTATAAATTTGATTAATTATACTTAAGTCGACTGTCTGTTGTGATTGAGTCTGTTGCGTTGTGATATTAATAAGATAATTTCAGGAAATTGTTTGGGTTAAAATGTTTGATGTGTCCTTGGTTGGATTTGTTTATTCGAGATTGTAGCGATTTTTCAGTTAAATATTTTTATGACTGGTCATGTGATAAGTGATTTGCTACGAGAAAAAAGGAGAGGGATTGTTATTTGTACCCTGTGAATTTTGGCCAGTTTGCTTTTTTAAATAGCTAATTTATGTTTCCTTTAGTGAAGAATGTATTGGTTGCTTTGTTTTGATAGTTATCAAGATTGGGAGATGCTCAGAAGACACCGTATGAAGTTTTACCAATTTGGGAATTAAATTTGGAGTTCGATTGTGTTAAAAAGGTTTGAAAGTGGGTTTGCTTCACTTGTCTAAATTGTTGATAGTGTGAAAATTGTTCATATTATTGACACCTATGTATATATGGGAATTTGTGATTAGCCACACTGTGTGGTGAGTGTTGAAAATTTCATCCTAATACTAGGTCGGAAGAGTAGGTAAATAGATTGAGATTTCGGCTGTAATTGGAGAACCAGTATTTCAGGTGGTGAGAATAATGTTAATTTTACTGATGTTTATAGTGAATTTTTTTCCTAGGATCTCCATTGATTGATATTTGGTAAGTGAATCTCTGGTCATTCTGAAGGAGTGCTTTAGTTTCGAGGAACGTGTTGGAGAATTGGATGTTATGAGGTATAAGGGGAATGTGATTGTGCTGTTTTTCGATAATATCTTTTTCTAGAGTTGTGTAATTGTTCTTTGGATGAGGTAACTATGTACTTTTAGTTCTTTAAACAGTTTTATGATTTCTTCTTTTTTGTTTCTTATGTCATTGATATCCACTTGTAGTATATATATATATATATATATATATATATATATATATATATATATATATATATATATATATATATATATATATATATATATATATATATATATATATATATATATATATATATATATATATATATATATATATATAATTTAGATTGTACCGAACTTGGCTATAACATGACTACTCAAGAATTCTCAGATTTTATCCGAGATGACCCCAGTAATTACTATAATAATTCCGACGACCTCATGGCTGGTTTCGACACAATTGTCTACGATCTAGGTTCCCTCCTCACCTGCCGGAGATCTTCGAGAATCTTCCAACTTCACCTTTGGAGTAAGTGTAGTGTATCAGGGATAGGGAAGAAATTTTAGTTCCTGAAAAGATAGATTATATTATATAATGAAAATATAGAAAATATGCTTAATATTATTGTCCTGATCGTATATCTATCTTTCTATCTATTTATTTATTTATTTATTTATTTATTTATTTATCTATCTATCTATCTATCTATCTATCTATCTATCTATCTATCTATCTATCTATCTATCTATCTATCTATCTATCTATCTATCTATCTATATCTATCTATCTATCTATCTATCTATCTATCTATCTATCTATCTATCTATCTATCTATCTATCTATCTATCTATCTATCTATCTATCTATCTATCTATTTATCTATCTATTATCTATATATTTAAATATATATATATATATATATATATATATATATATATATATATATATATATATATATATATATATATATATATATATATATATATATATATATAACAGTGTAGTTGCAGACCCTTCGCCAGACGCTCCCGGTGCTTATTATTTGGGAGGATCTTACGATGGATCAAGACCAGGGGTATTTTACGTAAGCACAGGCAACCCTGGAGATCAGTAAGTTATATATATATATATATTATATATATATATATATATATATATATATATATATATATATATATATATATATATATATATATATATATATATATATATATATATATATAGTATAAAAATTAAAGAAATCAATATTAAAATTAAAATAAAAGCACAACTACCCCCAAAAATATTTTTTTTCAAATTTAAAAACAAAAAGGAAATTTTTTTTTTTTTTTTTTCTGAATTTCTAAACATTTGTTAACAAAAATGAGCTTGTGTTTCATCATCAATTGTAGTTCGTGTATGGGAGACTAACTGAATACCATTAAACTTAGCAAACACATACCAGCCAGGATAAGGGCTATTTTCATGAAAGGTTTTTAGAGCAACGAAAAATAATAATACTAATACTAATAATATTTATGTTAATAATAATTACTGTAATAATAATATTATTAATAATAATAATTATAATATAATTAAAAAATAATAATAAAAAATAAGACTAACAACGATTATAAAAATGATAATAATAATAAAGATGATAATAATAATAATAGTAATAATAATAATATTAATATTAGTAAAAGTAATAATTATTGTAGCAATAAAAGTAGTAGTAGCAATAATAATAATAATAATAATAATAATAATAATAATAATAATAATAATAATAATAATAATAATAATAATAATAATAATAATAATAATAATAATAATAATAATAATAATAATAATAATAATAATAATAATAATAATAATAATAATAATAATAATAAATAATACAATGGATGTAATACGTTCGAATATTTTATCAATAAGTTCGAAATTCTTTCATTTCAGACCAAAATACTCAATGCTTACCCTGTCCCTTCATGAAGGAGATCCCGGGCATCATTTGCAAGGCTCCCACGCCATCGAATCCCCGGATTATCCCTACTTCAGGAGGGTCATGGAAGACAGGAATTATGGTATGGCTCCTTCACGATTCCCAATGTATACCTATTATGTTGAAGGATGGGGCTTGTACGCCGAGAGTCTTGGGTTTGATATGAACTTATATGGTGACGCCCTTGACAGGTAACTATGATTTTTATTCAAATATAATATAAGGTATAGAAAGAATTAGCGAGTTCTCCTAAAAGAAACGTTCCATTTTCATATATATATATATATATATATATATATATATATATATATATATATATATATATATATATATATATATATATATATATATATATATATATATATATATATATATATATATATATATATATATATATATATATATATATAATATATATATATATATCCCCAGATATGGGCATTACTCTGAGGAAATATTCCGTGCTTGTCGATTGGTTGTAGACACTGGAATGCATGCTCTGGGCTGGTCAAGAGAAGAGGCAATCCAATATATGTTGCGCAATTCAGCTTCAACAAGAGGAGAAATTGAGGTATGTGCGAAGTTAAAAGAATATGAACAATGGGTTGGAACGTTCTATTAGACAACAAATGTTGTATCAAAATGACTCATATTGTCGCAACAAATTTTTCAACATCAAAAAGACATATTATGCACAAAAAAGTAGCTTCACCAGTTAATTTTCTAATAAGATAAAAAAAAATTTGAAAAAAAAAAATTCGATTACATTTTTGGCATTTTTCTTTTGCAAAAATGTTACAACAAATATCTAAACACCAAAAAGACTATTATTATTATTATTATTATTATTATTATTATTATTATTATTATTATTATTATTATTATTATTATTATTATTATTATTATTATTTTAAAATATTGTAGGTCGAAGTAGATCGATACATCACGTGGCCAGGACAAGCCCTTGCGTACAAAATGGGGCAACTAAGATTTAGCCAACTGAGGTCGAAATCTGAAGATGAATTGGGAGATCTTTTCGACATCAAAGACTTCCATGAAACAATTCTGGACTCTTATGGATCATTTGACGTCGTTGAGAGTGAAGTTGACAAATGGATCGACGAAACATTTGTCCAATAATTCCAAAAAATGAATTATTTTCAGATTTTATGAAATTCAATAAAAAAAATTTAAATTAAAATTTTTTTTTATTATCATTTGATAATTTTAATTTTGTGTTTGATCTTTTTATTTAATTTGTTATTTATACATTAATTAATTAACCAACTTATTATTTCAAATCAAAGGAAGATAACATAAGCAAGGTCAAAAGCTGACATGAACTGTTACACAATTTAAAAGTGTTTCAGAGGAAATGGACAAAATGTGTTCCATACCTGACATATACTATATATATATATATATATATATATATATATATATATATATATATATATATATATATATATATATATATATATATATATATATATATATATATATATATATATATATATATATATATATATATATATATATATATATATATATATATATATATATATATATATATATATATATATATATATATATATATATATATATATATATATATATATATATATATATATATATATATATATATATATA
>SEYY01020133.1:142500-145000 GCA_009176605.1 Armadillidium nasatum
TAATTTGAATGAGAGAGAAAGAAAGAGAAAGAGATAATATGAGAAAAAGAATGGGTGAGAGAGGAAGAGAATGTAAGTAGTTTGAGAGAGAGAGAGAGTGGGTAAGAAGGGGAGAGAGAGGGAGCGAGAGAATTAAAGAAAGATTGAAAGTAAAAAGAGAAAGTTTTAAATGAGATCTAATTTCAAAGATTCGCTTCACTACTTTCAAGAAAAATACAATAAATACATTAACTTCAACTGAAATAAAAGGAAAAAACTCGAAAAATTGAAATTTTTTTAGACTTCTGAAAGGATAATTTTCCAATTGTAAAAACTCTTTATATATATATATATATATATATATATATATATATATATATATATATATATATATATATATATATATATATATATATATATATATATATATATATATATATATATATATATATATATATATATATATATATATATATATATGGGTATTTGCATAACAGCTCTTGGGGCCATTCCATTGTTATAAGCATTATTAGTTGAAATTGTAGTTATTATTATTATTATTAATTATCATTATTATTATATCATTATTATATTATTATTATTATTATTATTATTATTATTATTATTATTATTATTATTATTATTATTATTATTGTTATTGTTATTGTTATTATTATTATATTGTTATTATCGTCATCGTTGTTGTTGTTGTTACTGTTGTTGCTGCTAATGTTCAAAACGGTGTTCGAGAGCTTTTAAGTGACATACGATTATTTGAGGATGCTACAAAGAATACATAAATACTACGCTGCTAAAATTTTCCTAAAGAATCGTTGGAAGAAGTGGCGAAATGTCATAGTAAAATTATTAATAGGGAAAAGACATGTTAAGTTTAAGAAAGTCGCTTTACCGATTTATTTTCTAATAAGAAAACAACTGAAAAAAATTGTTTCGACTTTTTTTTCACTTGTCCCAACGATTCGTTAGGACAGTTTTTACAACTGATACTGCTATTTCCAAAATGATTAATCATTTATATTACCTTAATGAAGAATTCCCAAGCTTTACTTTCTTAATGAAGAATTTGTGTGGAACAAAGAATAATAATGGCTTAAGAACTATTTCATCTGAGAATAAGAAGAATATGATGGTATTTATATAGAAATTTTGAAGAATATGATGTTATTTATAAAGAAATTTCGAATATGATGGTATTTATAAAGAAATTTTGAAGAATATGATGGTATTTATAAAGAAATTTTTAAAGAATATGATGGTATTTATTAAGAAATTTTAAAGAATATGATGGTATTTATTAATAAATTTCGAAGAATGCGATGATATTTATAAAGAAATTTCGAAGAATATGATCGTATTTATAAAGAAGTTTCAAAGAATATGATGGTATTTATTAAGAAATTTCGAAGAATATGATGATACTTATAATTTCAAAGTAATTCATTGTAAGCAATGATTATATTACAAAATTTCTGGAAGATGAAAAGCAAACTATAATAAAGTTATTAAGTAAATATTCAAAAAGTTTGATTTTAAGATTCAATATTTCAAGAGAATTTTTAATAAAAAAAATTAGAAGAAAGTGAGAATCTAGAAGGGTAAATGTCAAAAAAAAATTTTTTTTCACTTATTTTATTATAAAATAAATCTGTGGAGTGACTTTTTTACGTTTAACGTCTTTTCTTTATTGAAAATTTTACTGTAACATTTTTGCCACTTGTCCCAACGATTCGTTAGGACAATTTTAGCAGTGAAGCTACTTTCTTATGCTTAACATGTCTTTTTTTATTGAAAATTTTACTGTAACATTTTTGCCGCTTGTCCCAACGATTCGTTAGGACAATTTTAGCAGTGAAGCGACTTTCTTACGCTTAGCATGTCTTTTATTTATTGAAATTTTTACTGTAACATTTTTGCCGCTTGTCCCAACGATTCGTTAGGACAATTTTAGCAGTGTGCAAGAATGAAATGAACATAATGAAATAACATGTCATTAACGTTTCATTCTAAAGAAGAATAAAGTTGATGCAAGAAGATAATGATAAAATAACATAGAATGAATGAATGCCTATTAAAGGTAATTCTTGTGGATTCTTCAATTTAATATTTTCATAATATTTATGAAAATTTTAAATTATAATTTATAAATTTAAAAAAAAAAAAAAACTATTTTTTAAGGCTTTCCAAGATATAATATAAAAAAATACCGAAAAATAAATAATAATAAAAAAAAAAATTGTTTTATTTCTTAAGATTTTTTTTATATGAATTTCACCAACTTTGAGCGGATGGTGGCACGGCAATTGTTCAATCAAACTGAAATTAGGCATACAATATTATTTTTTTTATATGAACAAAATGAGGGGCAAGAGCTGTTTTATATATATATATATATATATATATATATATATATAGATATATATATATATATATATATATATATATATATATATATATATATATATATATATATATATATATATATATATATTATATTATTTAT
>SEYY01020133.1:185000-190000 GCA_009176605.1 Armadillidium nasatum
TATATATATATATATATATATATATATATATATATATATATATATATATATATATATATGTATTTTCAATGTTCACAATCACAATGACCATTTTGTTGCTTTTTTGATTAATTATTATTATTATTATTATTATTATTATTATTATTATTATTATTATTATTATTATTATTATTATTATTATTATTATTGAAATTTCACCTGTTGTTCGTTGATTTCGTTAGTTCAAATAATTGTTCCAAATAGTTTTTAAATCTAACCGTTAATTATTCCTTGAACAATATTTCTTCACGCATCAAGCTAAAGATTTTGTTCGTATTATTCTTTTTTATTTCTTCTTCCATTTTTTTTTTTTTTTTTTTTGTTATTTTCGATTTTAATGCATCTTTTCCTAACGGCAGTCAAGCCAAAATATATCACACACACACACACATACATAATATATATAATATATATATATATATATATATATATATATATATATATATATATATATATATATATATATATATATATATATATATATATATATATATATATATATATATATATATATATATATATATATATATATATATATATATATATATATATATATATATATATATATATATATATATATATATATATATATATATATATATATATATATATATATATATATATATATATATATATATATATATATATATATATATATATATATATATATATATATATATGGTCCTTGTCTTTTAAATATTTCTCTTCCATTCGTCTTTTTTATTTGAGTAATTTATCTTGAAAACAATATTTTGCGATATAAAACACAATTCGCATATGTTTTCCTGCCATGCATTTACACTAGAAATAACAAGATTTTAAAAATATATAAGCCAAATATTGAAAAATCAATATTAATCAATACATCGGATAATCGATTTATTACTATCAACAACACTTGTTTTTATTGAAAGATAATTTAAATGAGAGAGAGAGAGAGAGAGAGAGAGAGAGAGAGAGAGAGAGAGAGAGAGAGAGAGAGAGAGAGAGAGAGAGAGAGAGAGAGAAATGGATTCAGTTGACTATTTTTCTCAACGTGTCCAATTTCATTGTTTTCATCTTTAACATGAATTTTGGATATCATTTGCAGTTGTTTTCTAAAAAAAAAAATATAATAAAAAAATCTGACGCTGCAATATTTTCCCAAAATTTTTAAAATCATTGATTAGAAAGAATTTCGTTCAAACGAACATCTAATGAAAATTAAATTTAATAGAGGTTGAAATGTTATATATATATATATATATATATATATATATATATATATATATATATATATATATATATATATATATATATATATATATATATATATATATATATATATATATATATATATATATATATATATATATATATATATATATATATATATATATATATATATATATATATATATATATATATATATATATATATATATATATATATATATATATATATATATATATATATATATATATATATATATATATATATATATATATATATATATATATATATATATATATATATATATATATATATATATATATATATATATATATATATATATATATATATATATATATATATATAGCCCAAAACAAACATTTTATTTTTACGCTCATTAAAATACTATATTAGGTGAGTTTTTTTTTTTTTTTTCAGAAGGAAAAACTGCCTGAATAGAATCTTAAACTGACATTTTTTTTCCCGGGAAAATTTGCGAATGAGGTTCAATGTCCGGAAAAAAGGTTTCCCTTTTCTTACAGTCAAATAAACACCTTAATTTGGATCAGTTTTAAAGGGCTTAGAGGCGAGGCGAAAACAATTTTAAAATGAGTTCTTTTATCTTCAATCATTACAATATATACTATATATATATATATATATATATATATATATATATATATATATATATATATATATATATATATATATATATATATATATATATATATATATATATATATATATATATATATATATATATATATATATATATATATATATATATATATATATATATATATATATATATATATATATATATATATATATATATATATATATATATATATATATATATATATATATATATATATATATATATATATATATATATATAATATATATATATATATATATATATATATATATATATATATATATATATATATATATATATATATATATATATATATATATATATATATATATATATATATATATATATATATATATATATATATATATATAATATATATATATATATATATATATATATATATATATATATATATATATATATATATATATATATATATATATATATATTATATATATATATATATATATATATATATATATATATATATATATATTATATATATATATATATATTTTTGTTTATTTTTTATATTATTTTTATATATTTATTAATATATTTATTTATATATTTTTAATTTATTAATGAATAACTTATGAAAATTGTTCGAACCTTTTATATCATTTACTTAAATCTTTAGCATTAAATGTCACCCTATAATATAATAATAATAATAATAATAATAATAATAATAATAATAATAATAATAATAATAATAATAATAATAATAATAATAATAATAATTTTGTAGAACAATTCAGATAATGTACATTAACATGTTTACAATTTTACAGTAATTTCTATTACTAAATTCAATAATAATAATAATAATAATAATAATAATAATAATAATAATAATAATAATAATAATAATAATAATAATAATAATAATAATAATATAATAATAATATAATAATATATATAATAATAAAATAATAATAATAATAATAATAATAATAATAATAATAATAATAATAATAATAATAATAATAATAATAATAATAATAATAATAATAATAATAAAATTGCAACTACCCAATGATATTATAGATGCCATTTTGAGAATTATTATTATAATTGGTTGTCAAAATAATTAAACGAATAATCTAAGTAAATTTAAAAAAAATAGTTAATTTATTAAATAAATAAATAATGTTATAATAAATAATAAATAAATAATAAATATTTCACAATACATTATCAATTTATATATTATATATATATATATATATATATATATATATATATATATATATATATATATATATATATATATATATATATATATATATTAGGAATAAAGCCATATTAACTGCGGAATTAAATTTTGAAACTTCAACCCTGACCTCTAAACTGGTAAGAAAGAGTATTACCTCTGTACCACGACAGTCCTTTGGGTAATCATCATGTCGGTGTTTGTGAATTTTCTCAATGCGATTTCCTTTTGTATTGTCATGGTACAGAGGTAATACTCCGCATAACACTCTTAGAGCTAATAAAAAAAATAGCAACATTTGTATATAAAAACAATTAATCTCGCACTTAATACCCTGAATTCTTCTTTCTTACTTCTAATTGCTTGATCTCTTTTTCATTCTACTTTCTATTCTTTTCTCTCTTTTCACACTCATTTATTTAGCTTGTTTATTCTTGTTAACACTTATTTTATATTTAAGGCTACTTTTTTTTAAATTTTTAAGCTTCACATATATTCATTAGTTAAAAAAATTTTTTTTTTTGTTAAATGTATTTTGCAAAATTAGGCTCATTCTATTTTTTTTTTCAGTGATGATGTATTTTTATAAAATCGAAATGTTTGTATTAAAATGAGTTTATCCGTTTCTTCGCAAGTTTATTCATATTTAAAATTAGGTTACCCTAAGAACTCTTTATTACTGATATATATATATATATATATATATATATATATATATATATATATATATAATATATATATATATATATATATATATATATATATATATATATATATATATATATATATATATATATATATATATATATAAATATAATTTTTGGGTGTCTATTGTATGCCCTTATATATGTTTGAATGTTTCTATGCATGTCTTTTGTGTCGTCGTACGTTAGTTTGTACGTTGATGCTCAGAGATGGCGTCGATGGGGTCGAATCTGTGGTGATCTTGAAAGAATTTTATGTGAAAAGTGATGAGAACTTCTTCATGAATAATAAATAAGGCTATCTTGAAATTTTATTTGTAGTGTGTGTGTGTAGGTGTAGGTTTAGGTGTGTGTGATGAATGAAGTTTCTTTACATGTCCCTCAAGAGTCCTTTTTTAAGAACTCAAGCAACAAGTTTACAACTTGTTATGTGAAGGGCGCTATTGCCAAATCGTTGACAGGAAATAATCGACAAGGAAAATGGTCAACCTTTGGAAAATAAAATTTTAGTTACGATTTGCCAACACGTAAAGCATTTTCAGATATATAATTTTATATTGTAGGTGCATAATTAAGAGGTATAACTATTACAAAGAGATACTTTACAATGGTGCCAAGTCTTAAAGTTTAAAAATAGAAATAATCAGAATGTAGAAAAATATATTCACATTTTTATTTTTAAATATTGATTTACCAGGAGAGCTAATAAAAGAATTAGTTTCGAGATGAGAAAGATTATCTTCGATAGAAAAAACATAATTCCGCAGCAAAGATACGGATAGAAACGTACCCTTTTTATTCTTTGAGAAAAAGATCTTTAAAAAAAAAAAAAAAAAAAATTCTACGTAAAATAAAATTTCATCACATTGCAATGAAAAATAGTCCTTTTTTTCATGAAATTTCAAAATCTTAAATTTCTTATATATATATATATATATATATATATATATATATATATATATATATATATATATATATATATAATATATATTATATATATATATATATATATATATATATAAAAAGATTCAGAGTAAATTAGAGGGTAAAAATTTGTTTGTGTGTGTGTGTGTGTGTGTGTGTGAGTGTGTGTGAGCAAGAGAGAGAGAACAAAAAAAAGAGATAGTAAAATATTATAAAATTGAGAATAAGAAAGAGATGATAAAAATAG
>SEYY01020133.1:200000-207500 GCA_009176605.1 Armadillidium nasatum
TATAAAGAAGGATGCAGAGGAAAAACAAAAAAAGGAATTAAGAAAGTAAAAATGAAGAGATAAAAAAAAAAAAAGATAATGAGAGAACAGGAAAAAAGTTGTGAAGTAAGAAAAGAAAGAGAAAGAGAAAAAAAGAAAAAGTGGGAAGAAAAAGAGGAGAGAAGAAAAGAGAAAGTGGGAGGAGAAAGAGAAATAGAGAAGAAAAGAGAAATAGCGAAGAGAAAGAGAGAAGAAAATTGAAAGAGGAAAGAGAAAGAGAAAGAAAGAAGAAAAGACAAAGAGAGAAGATAAAGAGAAAGAGAAGAGAAGAGAAAAAGCGAAGTGAAAGAGAAATAGAAAGAGAGAAGAAGAGAGAAAGAGGGAAGAGAAAGAGAGAAGAAAAGAGAAAGAGAAAAAGAGAAGGAAAGAAAAAGAGGGAAGAGAAAGAGAGTAGTAATAGTAGATATATAGAGATATAAGATATAAAAGAAGAGAGAAGATTAGAGAAAGAGGGAAGAGAAAGAGAGAAAGAGGGAAGAAAAGAGAAAGAGGGAAGAGAAAGTGGAATAGAAAGAGAGAAGAAATGATCTTTATTTTCATTCATTTTATTGAAAGAGAAAAACTGGACTTGAGACGATTTTGAATTTCAAACGACTTTCAATTTCAAAGGAATATTTATTTCAATGATAATAATAATAATAATAATAATAATAATAATAATAATAATAATAATAATAATAATAATAATAATAATAATAAATAATACTAATAATAAAAATAAAAATAATTCTATAATAAAATAAAAATAATAATATGGAAATGCTACTACTACTAATAACAATAAAGGCAATTCTAATAATAGAAAAATAATAATAATAGTAATAGTAATGTTACTATTTCTTATAATAATAATAACAATAATAACAAATAAATAAATAGGTAATAGTAAATAAATAATTAAAGAACAACTGTAAAAATAGCAGAACTACGATTATATATTTATATATATATATATATATATATATATATATATATATATATATATATATATATATATATATATATATATATATATATATATATATATATATATATATATATATATATATATATATTATATTGTAGAACTAAAAGAGGGAAAGAAAGAAAGATATTGAAAGAAAGAAATAGGAGAAAGAGTTAGAAAGTAAGAAGGAAGATATATTGAAAGAGAGAGAGAGAGAGAGAGAGAGAGAGAGAGAGAGAGAGAGAGAGAGAGAGAGAGAGAGAGAGAGAGAGAGAGAGAGAATTTTTTATTATAAATTCCAATTTTGTTAATCTTTTTAATCTTTCATGTAAATATATTAGAGTAAATCTTTTAAAAAGAATAAAAAAAGGTTTGTTTAATTAAGGATCTGATTTCGTTAATTGTCAGTTAATAAGTTCTTTCATTAGTCTTTTATCTTATTTTAAGTGGAACTCCATTACAAGAGGGGGAGGGATGGGGGAGAGATGAGGGAGATATTCAAATTATTTTATTATATAAAAATAATATTTTACTTAATTAATAATTTTTATTTAAACCTATGACTAATAAAGTAGCATCGTAGTCGAAGAGAACACGTTGAGAACATGTTGAGAACACGTCGAGTTTGTTTGAAAAAGCAATTTACAATTTGCATAATTTGCATAAATGATTATATTGACTTCAAAATCCCTTTAAGTTGAGAACTTCATATTGCCACTGAAAATCTGATTCTATGATATAAAAAAAATTGTTATTTATTATTGAAGAGTTTTTATGTTGTAGTTATAACATCACCAGAGAACTCTTAATGGTAGTTAGGTTACTGAAGAACCTCTATGTTGCCGTTATAACGTTACAGAAAAAAACCCTTAATGGTAGTTATGTTACTAAAGAACTCTAATGTTGGAGTTATATCACTGAAGAACCTTTAATAGTAGTTAGGTTGCTGAAGAACTTTAATGTTATAGTTATAACAGTACTGAAGACCCCTTAATATTAGTAAAACGCAGAAAAAACTTATGCTGTTGTTATAAAGTCTCTGAAGAAACTTTAGTGGTCGTTATAATGTCACCGAAGACCCATTAAGGTGTAGTAGTAACTTTACTGAAGAACCTATATGTTTTGGTTATAACTGCACTGAAGAACCCATAATAAACAATAGTTATGTTGCTAAAGAACCCTTATGTTGTCGTAATAATGCCCATATGAGGCCGCTGAAACCATTTTGTCGTTATTAAATTGATGGTTAACATATTTTTTACAACCTTTAGAGCATCATCGTTCTGTTTATTTATTCATTTCATTGGAAGAAACCTCACAACTCACACAAACTCTACACCCATATAGAGATATATCATCAAACATAAAAATAGAAGTAGTATGTGTGTAACTATGCACATAAGTATGAACTTGTAATATATAGCGGAGTTTCACATAATATATCTAAGTGTGATAAAGTAGAATAGATTGAACGCAAGAGTGTGAGAACTTTAAATGCACTGTTTTAAAAAATGTCCAACAAGGAACCATTACAGAGATTTTATTTTCAGTTTGCCTAACTTTTTATTCCCAAGTGAAAATTATTCGATTGCAAACTTGAAGCAAAGTAAATCGTTCAAGATTTCAAAAAAAAAAAAAAAAAAAAAAAAAAAAAAAAAAAAAAAAATGGGGAACTTTGACCCCCTTTTTCTTACAAAGAGGAGAAAGTTTTTATCTGCCCGGGACCCTAAAACACATATGACTATTATAGAAAAACCTAAAGGAAAATATGCACACAACACACACACACACACACACACACAACACACACACACACACACTATATATATATATATATATATATATATATAATATATATATATATATATATATATATATTATATATATATATATATATATATATAATATATATATATATATATATTATATATATATATATATATATATATATATATATATATATATATATATATATATATATATATATATATATATATATATATATATATATATATATAATATATATATATATATATATATATATAGGAACTTCAATATTTCAAACTTTAGTGAATCGTTTGTTATTGTATTTACTTTAGGTATTTTTTTTCCTTTCTGCTTCAATTCTTTCTTTCGTATGCAAAATTCTTAACAAGCATGCAATATATAAAATATTAGAGCCATAAAACGTATAAATTTATCGTTTTCTTCTATTGTTTCTTTGCATAACACGAAAAACGTAAGTAAAAATCGTGTTTCACATGTTTGAAAAATATCTTTCAAAGCCTACAGAGACTTAGGCATCAACAAGGCCTACAAAGACTTAAAAATAATGCATCTGCGAGGGCCTACATAGACTAAAAAATAAAGGCATCAGCAAGCCCTATACAAAGACTAGGTTTCAAATACGACTTCGGCTAGGCTTAAAAAAAAAAAAAAAAAGACTATATCTCAAACAAGGCTTCGGAAATGTCTACAAAGACTATGTCCCAAATAAGGAGTCATTGCTTTGTAAACATAAAAAAAAAAAAAAAAGTTGAGAATTTTAAAAGTATGAAAAGCGCTTTAAGCAAAATTTGTTAGCAGAGATTTTATTTAAATTCTAATTTTATTTTATTCTTTATTTTATTGGTTTAAATAAATTACAATTCTGGACAAGTTTTATTCGCTATTCCCCTCACTCCTTTCCCTTCCCCACCCCATATATATATATATATATATATATATATATATATATATATATATATATATATATATATATATATATATATATATATATATATATATATATATATATATATATATATATATAATAATAATAATAATAATAATAATAATAATAATAATAATAATAATAATAATAATAATAACAAATATAATAACAAAAGAATAATAATAATAATGATATTAATAACAATAATAATATTAATAATGATAATAAAAATAATAATAATAATAAAAAAATTTTTTTTTACTAAATGCTGAAAGGAATGACAGCTTCTTAAATTCGTTTTTCTCATTTCATTTTATATTAAAAATAGAAAAAAATTTGTAATTTAACTTTTATATATATATTATATATATATATATATATATATATATATATATAATATATATATATATATATATATATATATATATATATATATATATATATATATATATATATATATATATATATATATATATATATATATATATATATGTTAAACAAATTTAGTTTTTTTCGTAAATTAATTTTTTATTTTTTTTTAATAATCTTTACATTTAATTAATTTCTTTATATATTTATTTATTTATTCATTTATTTATATATGTTTACTTATTTATAATATTAATTCATTTACTTAGTTATTTTCTTAATCTTACTGGTATACTTTCTTGTTAAGGGAGATGTTTTTTTTAAAAAATATTTTTATATCATTATCATTTGTATTATTTTTACTATTATTAATATTATTATTATTATTATTATTATTATTATTATTATTATTATTATTATTATTATTATTATTATTATTATTATTATTAGTTTTATTATTTTTATCACTCTTATGATTATCATTTTTTATTATTATTATAATTATTATTATCATCATTATTATTATTATTATTATTATTATTATTATTATTATTATTATTATTATTATTATTATTATTATTATTATTATTATCGTCAAACAGAAGCCCATTTCGGCTTTTAATAATACATAAAATTTTAAAGTGATTTTTGTAAGTATGCTTTCCTTACTGAAAAGTGAATAAAGATTAAAGAAAGATTAAAGATTATTATTTTTATTATTATTATTATTATTATTATTATTATTATTATTATTATTATTATTATTATTATTATTATTATTTATTATTATTATTATTATTTTTATTATTATTACTGAAACCATGTTCTTTCATCTTTACACATTGCCGTGCTTTTTTATTACAATTTTCTTTTACGTATGTTTTTCCATTAAATTTTCTTGAGTTTTCCCCCCAAAACATATTCCCACTTTTTCTCCCTAAAAATCTTTAGAAAGATTAAAAGGGCTTCTTGTTATCATTAAGCAATTCTTTATTTAAATCCCTCCCCCTTTTCTTTCTTTCTCCTCCCATTCACCCAACCCCCAAATTCCTTTTTAGGAGAATCTTATTTTCATTTCTTTAATAAAAGGATTCGAAATGAAGAATTTTTCTCTCTTCGTTTGTGGTGACCCCCAGAGAGTGACTTCGTCACGTGACACGAAATTTATTGTTTTGTCTTATTTGCTTCGTTGGTTTCTCTGTTTTCTTGAAGTATAAACATAGGATTAATCTGTAATGGACCCGGTGAAGGAACACCGTACACTGTATATATATATATATATATATATATATATATATATATATATATATATATATATATATATATATATATATATATATATATATATATATATATATATATATATATATATATATATATATATATATATATATATATATATATATATATATATATATATATATATATATATATATATATATATATATATATATATATATATATATATATATATATATATATATATATATATATATATATATATATATATATATATATATATATATATATATATATATATATATATATATATATATATATATATATATATATATATATATATATATATATATATATATATATATATATATATATATATATATATATATATATATATATATATATATATATATATATATATATATGCTTTGATTTTACATCTAACTTGAGCTTTTTTAAACTTATAAATGCAATATAAGTCAACTAAACTTAAATTGAAAATTTATATTCATTCCATTGAGACCAAAAAAAAAAAAAAAAAAAAAAAAAAAAAAAAAAAAAAAAAAAAAAAAAAAAAAAAAAAAAACCTTTTAAGATGTATAGCTGAAGGTGAAAAAGTATTTGAAAAGTATTTGCTTACAACTGCAACAGAAAATCTTATTTCACTGAAGTTGAAACTGAAATGTATTTGCTTAAAACTGCAACTGAAAATTTTTTTTTGAAATATGAAAATTAAAAATTAAAATAAAAAAATAGGTGGATGAGAGGATTTCAAAAATATCATATAATACCATTAATGTTGTGGGAGAAAAGGCAACCTGAATGGGATTTTTTTAAGTATGCTTAAATTTTTGCATTATATTTATATTAATATTTATTAACTGTATTAGTATAAGTATTAAATTACTAATTTGACTAATTTTTATTATTGTTATCATTATTATTATAATATCTTAATTTAAATCATTACTATTATTATTTTTATTATTATCATAATTCTTATTATCATTATTATTATCTGTGTTAGTACAAGTATTAAATTACTAATTTTATTTATTATTATTATTATTATTATCATTATTATTATTATTATTATTATTATTATTATTATTATTATTATTATTATTATTATTATTATTATTATTATTATTATTATTATTATTATTATTATTATTATTATTATTATTATTATTATTATTATTATTATTATTATTATTATTATTATTATTATTATTATTATTATTATTATTATTATTATTATTATTATTGTCATTATATTATCATTATTATTATATATTATTATTATTATTATTATTATTATTATTATTATTATTATTATTATTATTATTATTATTATTATTATTATTATTATTATTATTATTATTATTATTATTATTATTATTATTATTATTATATATTTTTTTACCAATTTATTTAGGGATTTTTGATTCAACATTTAATATATATTATATTATATATATAATATATATATTATATATATATATATATATATATATATATATATATATATATTATATATATATATATATATATATATATATATATATATATATATACTCTCAAACCTTTCCCACAATCGTGACGTGGTGTCTACCTCAGGCCACATCCGTTCCCCAACACTCACTCCTTCACCAATCTTTTCCATTCACTCTTGCCCTCCGTCATCCTCACACCTTCCTTCCAATTCATCCCTCTATTTATTAATATCACCTTGACCCCACTCATCTAACCTCTCCTAGGACTCCCCCAACCTATTCTCTCTCTCCCCACCTTAATTTTCATTTCACATCTCCCACTCACAACCCTCTTCCCTCCTTCCATACCTTGCTGCCATACATAACCACCGTAATACTGCAATTTATTTACTTTACTTTTAAACCCTACTCGTCACACCCTTTTTCAAACTCTTCCACCAGTAACGTCAAAATCCTCCTGTGTCTCCGCCAAAAGTACAACAACATCAGCTTTCAACAACACTTTCGCATCCTACACACAATGTTTCTCCCTCATTCTCACCCTTCGAGCTACCCTTTCCATCATTCTCACTATTTTGTCAAAAAATAAATTAAACATTCCCAGAGAAATTCACAAAACTGTCTCAATCCATTATTTATATATAAAAAAACTCAGTCTCCATTCTATTTACTCTCACACACGCTCTATTATTCCTATA
>SEYY01020133.1:217500-220000 GCA_009176605.1 Armadillidium nasatum
TAATAATAATAAAAGTTATTTTGTAAATTTTGATAATTCCGTTAGGCGGTATTTAATACAGTATGGTTCAGTAATAATTATTAGTCAAAGGTCAGACAGAGGTCATTTTAACTAAAATGGAATACTGCAAAGAATAATGAGGCTTTTGCTACATGTTCATAAGTGTCATTTAGTACTTAATAATTTTGAATACTAATTACGAATATGTTTTGCATTGCAATAAATGTTTTTCCCCCTTTTTAATACTCGTAAAATCTGTAAACATTGAACATGTGATTCCTTTCATTTTAATTAACTTTAATTACAAAAAAAAAAAAAAAAAAAAAAAAAAAAAAAAAAAAAAAAAAATTTGAATTTGGTTTATATATTTGTTTGTTGTTTTATGTTTATATTGTTCTATGTTGTTTAGGATTATGTTGCCAGTTGTATGTTGTTTTAATGTTGTTTATGTTGTTTATGTTATTCATATTGTATATGTTCTTTATGTTGTTATGTATATTTTGATGATATTGCTGATGTTTTAATTAATATTCGTTGTCTTTTGTTGTAATTGTTGTTACGGCTGTTGATGCTTTTTTTTGTTTTTGTTGTTGTTGTATTTTCGTTTTTGTTATCGTTTTTGCTGGTTATGATGTATTTGTTATTAATTCTAATGATAATATTGATGTTATTGTTGATGCTATTTCTATTTCTTTTTTTATTTTGCTTTTATTAAAAATGTTGTACCCTTTGTTGTTGTTGTTGTTGTTGTTGTTGTTGTTGTTGGGGTTGTTGCTGCTATTGTTGATGTATTATTGCCGTTTTTATGATGTTGCTTTCTTTGCTGTAACTGTTTTTGTTGATATTGCAATTGTTGCTTTTGTTCATAATAATGTTTTTATTGTTATTGTTTCGTTGTTTTATTCTATTGCTGTTAGTTGGGTTGATGCTGCCCGTCTTCGTTGTAGCGTTTGTTGTTATTGTTGTTAAAGTGTAAAATATTGTAGCAGTTTGTTGTTTTAATGGCGCAAATTATTGCTTTTGTTGCTTTAGATTATTTTTATTGGTTATGTTATTGTTTTTGTTTTCTTTTAATATTATCATTTTTAATGTTTTCGTCATTTTTTCTTATGCAGAAAAATATCTTGTCTTTATTGAAGCTTTTGAGATTTTATTGTATGCCATTGTTGATGTTGTTGTTTTGTTATTTCTGTTATTATTATTATTATTGTAGCTGTTGCTATTATTATTGTTGATGCTGTTGTTACTGCTATTCCTGATGCTTTTGTAGCTATTTTTATTGCTATTTTTAATGAAAATTGTTGTCACTGTCGTTTATAATAACTGTTCACTCTGCTTGCTTATTATTGTTTCATGTAATATTTGCATTTCCTCTTGTTATAATAATTGTTTTAGTTGTTGATTATTGTTATTGTTGGTTTCGATGTCGTATTTTATTTAGAAACAAAACAAAATTAAATTTTAATTAAAAAAGGAAGTTTAATTACAGTGGAAAAGTGGAGGGACGCTCTCGGGCAATTTTGGTATCGCACTTTTGATATTATTTGTTTTCTCTTATTTTTTTAAAATTTTCTTTTAATTAATATTACGCTGAAGGGGAAATCAAATATGTTTGTATTAAGGATTCAAAGCTCACTTCGAATAAAGATTTATTTCATAACGTTAAAATAATAAAGTTAGCAATATATTAGAGTGATCGATGTTAAAAATAAATCTTTAAAGGACGTCACCCTTATACGGAAGGGAGGATAGGGGGGGGTGGAAGGGCAAAGGGCACCGTAAATAAAAGGTGATTAAATGAATGACTTTAGATTTCTTCAAGTCATTAGGACGTTCAAAAGGATTCAAGAAATAAAAAGTTTCCAATACTTTCACGCTAAATAAAGAACTTTGATGCCCTTATGGTAAGCTGACACCCTGATAGACTCTACAAAAGGGGCTTTAGGTATCCTTATGCTAAGAAGTCCCTCCGAAAGATGATGCAAATGAGAGACTTTTGATATGTCTCAGAAAGGGCAGCGCAGGGAATCTGTCATTAAGCAATCGACTTCGGTGTCGACTCGGATTCCGATTCACGAATATTTATTGATTCATTGATTCCGGGCTGGGATTTAGATTCCGTGATTCCGGGACTTGATTTCGATTCCATGATTACGGACTAAGATTTCAATTCCGTGATTCTATGGTGGGATTTCGATGCCGTGATTCCTGTCTGCAATTTCGATTCCGTGATTCCGGTCTGGAATTTTGGAATTTTCATTCCTTGATTCCTGGATGGGATTTCAATTCCGTGATTGTGGGCAAAGATTTCGATTCCATAATTCTTGACTGGGATTTCGATGCCGTGATTCCGGACTGGAATTTCGATTCCGTGATTCCGCTCTGGAATTCTGATTCCGTGATTCCAGGTGCGATATCATAGAACAAAAAATTATAGCAAAAACTAATTTTTCAACTTTTTTTAGCACCTAATTATTAATATTAAATTCTAACCCTCAAT
>SEYY01020134.1:0-22500 GCA_009176605.1 Armadillidium nasatum
ACAGAGAGAAGGTCATTAATGAAAAACAGAAAAAGTGTTGAGAATAGGATAGAACCTTGAGGAACACAACTATTAAATAGATTTAAAGGATGAACGGTGACCATCTACAACAGTTGCTATAGAACGAACAAAAAGTAAATCAGAGAGAATTCAACAGAGAAAAGGATAGATTCCGAAAGGGGGAAGTTTGAAAATAAAAGCTTTGTGCCAGACTCTATCGAAAGCTTTTGATATGTCCAGCGCGACAGCAAAAGATTCACCGAAATGCCGAAGAGCGTAGGACCAAGATTCAGAGAGAAGGGAAAGAAGATCATCAATAGAACTTTTCATACGAAAGTCATACTGGCGATCAGAGATAAGATTAGAATAAACTGATATGTTTCCAAATCTTCCTGTTAAGGATAGACTCGAAAACTTTAGAAATAACGGAGGTTAAAGAAATAGGATGATTGTTAGAGGGTTGAGAGGGGTTTCCCTTCTTCGGCATAGGCCGAATGAACGCACATTTCCAATAAGAAGGGAAGGTTGAAGTAGAAAGACATAGACGAAATAGTTTACCAGGGCAGGGTGCGAGCTCTGGAAGCGCAAGTTTTAAGAACCACAGGAGGAATACCGTCAGGAACGTACACCTTCTTAGTGTTAAGCTCAGAGAGTGCAAAAATGACGTCTTTAGAAGAAATTACAATTGTAGGCATAAATGAGTTGGAGGGGGTTGAAGGAGTAGGAACAGCTCCGGAATCGTCTAAGGTTGAATTAGAAGCAAAAGTTTGAGAGAAGAGTTCAGATTTGGAGGAATGGAAAGTTGGAGCAAGCAAAGTTGGAGGTGACGTTTTTTTGCAAAATGCCAAAAAGGGCGTGAAGAAGAAGAACCAGAAAGATTATTGCATTTTCTACGGAGAAATGAATTTTTAGTTTCAAGAAGAATAGATTTTGCACGATTCCGTGATGAAATACAAGTTGCATGAATTTCTGGAATTTGAAGACGACGGGTATACCTAAAGGCAGTATCCATGCGGCGGATAGCACGAGAACAAGCAGAGTTAAACCATAGTTGTGTTAGGCTTAGTAGAAGGAAAGAATATGGAATGTACGCCTCCATGCCAGAGAGAATCACCTCGGGTATGTGCTCTGCACATTCCGAGGAATCCCTCCAACGGAAGCAGTAATCATTCCATAGGAAATCAGTGAAAAACAACGGCAAGTCCGACCAATTAGGTGACACAGTAATGTTAGAAACGTCTCCTCGTCGAAGGTGGGGGCCGTAAATATATATATATATATATATATATATATATATATATATATATATATATATATATATATATATATATATATATATATATATATATATATATCTTTTTTTTATATCACCTCCGGTGGGCAAAGGCCAAGAGGCCTACTAAAATTTCCACCAGAGTTAGGGAGAAAACCGTGAACTTTGTCAAGTTAAAGGCAGACATGTCCCGACTCACGGCGTTTGAAGGTTTGTAAGTCATAGGAAGTTGGGAAAATAGAATGAAAGGAAGAGTGTGTTCCAGACTTTACCAGTAGAGTACATGTAAGATTGAGCATAGCGGTTAAGTCTAGGGTCAGAGAGTTGGATACAGAGAAAGGATGAGACTGTGTAGAAAGACGAGTCGCACGAGCCCTTCTCAATGGAGGAGGTATGCGAACGAGAGAGTTCAGAAAAGCAGTGTCCATTGTAATAGCGATAGTATAGAGAGAGTGACGCAACAATTCGGACGGGCAGAAAGAGACTGGAGAGAATTAGTGAGAGCGGAAGAGAGTTTGATAAGACGAAAAGCCCTAGACTCCACTTTCTCAAGGAGAGCTGTATGAGTGGAACCACCCCAGATGTGTGACACACACTCCATACAGGGGCGAACACCATCCTATACAGAACAAGTAACTGGGGTGGCGTAAAAAAAACAAGAAGGCGCCTCAGAACACCCAACTTCTTAGAATATTGTTTAGAAAGAGAAGTAATGTGATCTTTCTAAGAAAGACCTCGAGAAAAGGAAACACCAAGAATATTAAGGAGAGATGAAGGTTTGAGTTGTGTGTTTTCGAAGAAGATATCATAGTTGTGTGGAATATTGTGTCGAATAAAGAGATGGAGGAATTGAGTTTTTGTGGCATTAAAAACGACCAGGTTCTCTCTGCACTAATTTGAAATGCGAGATAGATCAGGGGTCAGCTGCTCCCAGACCACCTTCCTTACGTCTATTAACTGTCATTGAGAGGGGCGCCTTTCAAATTGAAAAGAGTAATGAAGGGTGAAGTCATCAGCACAGGAGTGGATAGGAGATGAAGTAACAGAGAGAAGGTCATTAATGAAAAGCATAAAAAGTGTTGGTGATAGGACAGATCCTTGAGGAACACCACTATTAATAGATTTAAAGAAAGAACGATGGCTGTCTACAACAGCTACTATAGAACGACCGGAAAGGAAATCAGAGAGAAATCACAGAGAGAAGGATAGATTCCGAAAGAGGGAAGTTTGGAAATCAAACTTTATTCCAGACTTTATCGAAAGCTTTCCAGCAGCAAAATGTTCACAGAAATGCCGAAGAACGGAGGACCAAGAGTCAGAGCGTTTCTTCGTTTCTTACGAAAGTCATACTGGCAATCAGAGATAAAGTTAGAAGAATTGAGATGTTTCCAAATCTTCCTGTTAAGGATAGATTCGAAAACTTTAGAAAGAACGGTGGTTAAAGAAATGGGACTGTAGTTAGAGGATTAAGAGGGGTCCCCCTTCTTCGGCAGAAATATATATATATATATATATATATATATATATATATATATATATATATATATATATATATATATATATATATATATATATATATATATATATATATATATATATGATATATATAAGATATCCTGTATTTGACTTCTTATTTTGAAGTCAGGTCAAATACTTTTTATTCTTCTTGACTTTGTGAAGCAAAGCGAAGGACTTTGATGATGTAAATGAAACTTAAGTCAATATCATATATGATTAGTCATTTGAACTCCTTCAAATATATTCTTGTCTTCATTTGAATCTTTACCTTCCTAATTCTTTCTTTTTCTATTTTACAAACTTTCTCTCTCTCTCTCTCTCTCTCTCTCTCTCTATATATATATATATATATATATATATATATATATATATATATATATATATATATATATATATATATATATATATATATATATATATATATATATATATATATATATATATATATATATATATATATATATATATATTATATTTTTTTTTTTATTTTTTTTTTTTTTTTCTAGTTTTTTTTTTTGTTTTTTTTTTTTTTTTTTTTTTTTTTTTTTTTTTTTTTTTTTTTTTTTTTTTTTTTTTTTTTATTTTAATAATTATAATTAATTTTATCTTCTGTGTAAATTTGTTTTATCAATTTTTCTGTGATTTAAAATTTAGTATCTACAGTGGTTAAAATTTATAACGGGAACAACTTGTGATGGATAAAACTTAAGATAAGTTTTTATTGAATATTTTAGGTTTTAAATAGAATTAGTTTTATAGTTATATAGTTTTATAGTTATATAGTTCCATAGTTAATTTTAATATTTTAATATTTATTTTTAACATAAGAATTATTTCTGTTTTACTTTGTTTTGTTTGTACATTTGTTTGTCTCTTAGTTTGTTCTCATCCTAACCTATTACTCTTGTCTGAGACCCAGATATCAAAAAATTCCTCTTCTAACTTTTTTAATATATCCAACTATAACTTATTTCATAATTTCCGTTCTAAAGGTGGAGTTTGCGACTACGTTAACACCAGTACTCCGGTAACACTTTTTGTGAATCTTGAATCTCCTAACTTCGCTGTTCTGTGGCTTAAAACCTTTCTTCCTACCACTTCAATAATCTTGTGCTTCTGCTACTGTTCTCCCAATAGAACAAATTTTTCTTCCTTTTTTGAGTGCCTACCTACTTCTCATGATACTGTTATATCTTCACATTCAAATACTGAGGTCCTCTATTTAGGGGATTTCAATGTACCCAACACTGAATGATTAGGTTCCTCTCATACGATCTGGAGCAGCTGATTAAAGAACCAACACACATTCCAGATCGTCCAACCAATTCTTGAACACTCATGATTTATGTTTAACTATTAGTCCTTCTCTCTATAAATACGCTATCTTCGCACCTATTGGTAACTTCAACCACGATCTAATTTGTCTTAATTTTCATGCTTTCTCTCCAACTGCACTACTCTGCCCTAAGCGTATCTTCTGGCACTTTGATTGGACTGACTGGGGGACTTTGCGTTGCTTCTACGCTAACTATTCTTGGAGTGACTGCTTTTTCTCTGAAGACGCTTCTGTCTCTGCCGATAAGGTGGGGCCCTAACCGTTGATGGGATGAGCAGGTTCATTCCTTCTTCAACTAAATCTTTCTTTCCTCAAAATCCATGGTTCGATCGTGCTTGTTCTCGTGCGATTCAGACTAGAGACATCGCGTATCGAGAGTGGAAAATTCTCCTTCTACCATCACTCTAGCTAATTTTCATTCAGATCGGAATCGTTGTAGGGATATTCTTCGAACAAGCAAAGCGGACTTTCACCAAATGAACGTGTGCTGAGCTCCTAAATTCTTCTACTGAAAAATATTTCTGGCCTCTTGCCAAACACACTCCAATAATTTCTGTAAATCTTCTTTTCCTCCTCTTATTCGCTCTGATGGTTCTGCTGCTAACACTCTAATTGAAAAGGCTAATCTCTTTGGCCTCCTGTTCTCTTCTAATTCAACCCTGAACGACTCCGGCAATCCTTCTCCTACTTCTTCTCCTCTCAGATGTCCCATGCCTTTAAATGTGATTTCATTTGACCAGGTGCATGGGCTTCTGAAGTCTATGAACGTTAGGAAGGCAAGCAGCCCGGATGGAATTCTTCCCAGAGTTTTAAGAGAGTGCGCCTCTGAGCTGGCTCCGTTCCTCGTTCAACTTTTCTCTCTATGCCTCAATACTAGTACTTTCCCTCAGTGTTGGAAGCGCGCATTAGTCCAACCTATTCCGAAGAAAGGTAGCTGCTCTGATCTTTCTAACTATCTCCCTATAGCTCTCACTTGTATTCTGTCTAAGATCTTTGAAATCCTTCTCAACTCTCACTTCTTAGATCATCTGGAATCCCATTCCCTTCTTTCTGATCATCAGTACGGCTTTCGGCGTTCGAGGCCTACTGGTGATATACTTTCATTTCTCACAGATCTATGGTCTTCTGCCCTTAGGGACCATGGAGAGACTTGCGTGGTGGCGCTTGACATATCTAAGGCGTTTGATCGGGTATGGCATGCGTCACTGCTTTCCAAACTCTCCCTCCTTTGGGTTTCCTCCTTCTCTTTGCTTACTTATGTCTAGCTTTCTTTCTAATCGCTCCATTTCAGCTGTTGTTGATGGAGCGATTTCTTCTTCCTTTCCTATCAATAGTGGTGTTCCTCAGGGTTCTGTCTTATCTCCTACTCTATTCTTACTTTTCATTAATGATCTTCTTAGCTGTTCATCTAACCCTATCCATTCATATGCCGATGACTCAACCCTCCATTCTTCTACTCATTTCAAATCTGCTCCTTCCTTTGCATCTAGAGTTGCCTCTCGTCTTCATCTTTCCGATTCCATTCTTGCTGATCTGGATAGAATTTCCCAGTGGGGTCGTCTCAACCTTGTGGAATTCAACTCTTTAAAAACTCAACTTCTAGAAATCTCCCTCTCAAAGACACCTCCTAACTTTCCTATTTCTTTCGACGGTTCTCCCGTCTCTCCTGTTGACAATATAAATATTCTTGGCCTTAACATAAACAAAAAAATGTCTTGGAAACCTCATATCACAATGGTTGCTTGGGCGGCCTCAAAGAAGCTGGGAGTTCTGTTTAGACTGCGAGAATTTTTTTCTTCCTCGCAGTTACTCCAATTATACAAGGGTCTCATCCGCCCTTGTATGGAGTACTGCTCTCATATCTGGGGTGGCTCAGGTTTCACCCGTCTTTTGGATAGGGTTGAGTCAAAGGCTAAAAGACTTATAAACTGTCCCGCTCTTTCTAATTCTCTTGATTTTTATCTTTGCGACGTGATGTTGGTGCCTTATCTCTTTTCTATAGGCACTACAGCGGCAAATGTTCGAGGGAACTATCCACCCGTGTACCTCCACCTTTACGTCATCCTCGAAGCACAAGGGGTACAATGTCCGCGCATCAATTTTGCGTGAACATAGGCAACTCCAGGCTTGTCAGCTGTAGTGCCTCCTTCTTTCCAGCCACCTCTGTTTTGTGGAACTCTCTCCCATCTTCTGGTTTCCTTCCGAATTTAATCTCAATATTTTTAAAGCCCGCTTCTGCTCTCACCTAAGAAATTTGCATTAGGTGGGACCTGGAGGAGTGATTTTATCTTTTATTTTATTTTATTTTTTGGGGGGGACTTTTTTACTTCATTTTTATTCTTCTAACACCCCCTCCTTGAATAGGGCTTTGCCCGTGAGTGGATGTTGATGTGCAATATATATATATATATATATATATATATATATATATATATATATATATATATATATATATATATATATATATATATATAATATATATATATATATAAAGAACTGAAGTGGGTAAAGGGACTTCCTTACTTCTACTTATGAGAAGTATAAAATTTAAAGTAGTGTTCTAAATCTATACCTGAAATTGGTTAAATAATAATAATAATAATGATAATGATAATAATAATAATAGTAATAATAATAATAATAATAATAATAATAATAATAATAATAATAATAATAATAATAATAATAATAATAATAATAATAATAATAAAAGTTGAAATTTTGCTTCCAAATTTCCAGAAGATTTTTTCCTTTTTTTCTCGTCTTCCGGTCAGCAAATAGAAGAAACGAGATAAAAAAAGAAAAAAAAAATCTGGAAAATTGGAAGCGGAATTTCAAATGATATTAAAATAACGCTGAAGAACATCTAAAATTACTGTAATTGTAATCAGCTTCATCCAACCTTTAAGATTACTTCACATCAAAAATTAATAATGAAATAAATCCTCCAAATATCAATTAAGAAGACGGCTGATGCTCCTTCAGTTAGTCACTATCATGTTCCAATTTACTTACTCGAGTCTGATTGTACGTCGACATTTATTGGTTAAGCGACTGACTGATTGACAGATGGACATACCAGCGTTTACTCCTTTCATTTTAAATTCGTAACTCCTTATGTGAAGCTCAAAAATTAAATATCTAACTTTATTAATTTTTCAAAATTTATTAAATTAATTAACTTTTGCTTAATATCTTAAAATTAATCATTTATCTAAAATCCAAGCTCTGATGATGTCCGAAGTTGGCGGACGAAACCGGTCAGCAAATAGAAGAACAAGAAAAACAAAAAGCAAATATTTTCTGGAAAACTGGAAGCGAAATTTCAACTGATATTAAAATAAAGTTGAGGAACTTCTTAAAAATAATAATAATAATAATAATAATAATAATAATAATAATAATAATAATAATAATAATAATAATAATAATAATAATAATAATAATAATAATAATTTTTTGAGTACTTGTACAGATGACGTCACTGCACACAAGATAGCTGCAACGTTGGGTTGGAAACCAACGTATGGAACAGCACCTAGACCAAACGAAACAGATTGGCAACGTAGAAAGGTTATATCTTAAAGAATAATTTCAATTTCCGAAGAAAAGCTGAAATGGTGTGGCAACGAAAATAAGATTTCTGAAAGTTTGTAATAATACTATCGTGAAATTGTGTTATCTAAGGTAAAATGACGGGATAGAGTGGTGTCAACTGTCAAGTGGGACCTGAAAGGATCTATTAGTCAAGAGGCTGTATAGAAAGAAGGGAGGCTGTTCCATAAGTAAAGCAAGAGCTGCTTCTGAAAAAAACCATACTCCCCGTGGGGTCAAATGCCTCCTCGCGGAGAAAGCGTGAAACTCTTCCAAAGTAGGAGAATGCAAGTTGCTACCATTTTCTCTTCGATTTTGTTGGAGTGAAAAGTCAACGAAATTGGTCTGTGATTTTCTCGGAGGTGGGATCTATCCGTGGTTTGGGAACGGGAACTGTGTAAACTGTCAGCCATACAGGAGAGGAAACTCCTTCCAACCCATATTCTATTGTAGAGGCTGAAGAGAAATGCTGAGGCAGTCGGATAGCGTATCATACGAGACCTCCTCAGATTCAGGTCTAGGACTTCCTAAAAATCAGTCCTTGAAAATAATTGGTTGTAAAGTGGATTGGACCCTGGTGCGACAGAGAAATCAAGAGGGTGAACCCCTAATCGGATAGTACAATATCCTGGAGCCTCTGGAACATTCTTCAAAATGATATCCTACTTCGTAGGCAACCAAATCAGGGGCTGAGATGACATCTAAAACAGGAGATCATATCTGAAGATGAGTGGTACACCATGGTGTTTACGAGATATTTGCGAAAGACCTTGTTACCCGGTGACGATGATGTGAACGAGTTAAGTGTTAAAACATAATATATATATATATATATATATATATATATATATATATATATATATATATATATATATATATATATATATATATATATATATATATATATATATAATAGAATAGAATAGTGTTATGCTATTTTTTCATAAGTACTTTTTTGTTGTTGGTTTGACTGTAAATGATTAATGAAGAATTATAACTTTCCTATAATTTTTTCTAATCCTAATAAAATTATCAATCCTTTTTATGTAAAAAAATTAATTAAAAAATTACATTGTTGGGCATATCTGTACTACTAGTAGTAGCCACTGCAGCTCCGTTACTTTCTTAGTAGTTGGAAGGGCATCGCCTTTATAATATTAACTAAGAAGAGACTTCAATTAATGCCTCTTCTAAATTTCCACTTGCAAATCGCTACACATTTTAAGCTGAATAAAACAAATAATTGATAATAAATGAATGAATAGAGAAGAAAACTTTTGTGAACTATAACAAAATAAATAAATAAATAAATAAATAAATAAAATTTAAAAAAATAAAAATATTTGAAGAAGGACCAAGCAAGTGTGTGTTTGTGTCTCAATTTTTAAGTGGAGAATTAAAAGTTAACCTTCTGAGATACAACACATTTGTGTCATTTATCTCAATTATTGAAAGAGTTTTCTTTTCTATAGGTAAACATCCTGCAAATCTGCATCCGAAATGCCCTCATCTTTTTTGACAAACATTTGGAAATGCTTTTATTAAAAAGATAATTAAAGGTTCTAAATACCCAGAAATATATTATTTATATGTCTCATTTTAAATTTTATTTCGTAAAGGAACTTTTAGGATTTGCGTTGAAATTATAACCTACAATACGTTCATAGAAATTTCGTATCATTTTGAATAAACTCTTAACAATATATTACATTTTTAACCTATTAATAAATTTCTAAGATTTTTTATTCTAATATATATATATATATATTATATATATATATATATATATATATATATATATATATATATATATATATATATATATATATATATATATATATATATATATATATATATATATATATATATATATATATATATATATATATATATATATATATATATATATATATATATATATATATATAATATATATATATATATATATATATATATATATATATATATATATATATATATATATATATAATATAAACTAGAAGTGGACCTGTAATTATGCAACTAATAGTGGTGGACGATGGCGACGCTATACAGTTTATTAATAGGAATAGTGGAAGGAGCGCTTATTTCCTAGATTCCAAGTTTCAACACTTTTGTATGAAATAACAAGAGAGAAAAAACGCGCTCAGATAATAATCATTATTAAAAATTAGTTTCTTCTTAGAGAAAAATGAAAATATATTTTGTTCTTAAAATCTTAAACTGAAATACTCTTATCATTTATATTATTTAATTAATGTGACGTAGTTTTTTAAGATTTATTTTTATTGTTTGCTTAATATCTTCCGTTCCGACGGTTTTTTATTTTTTTACGTATTTTTTACCTAACTAAAAAAAGTTAGTATTTTATTTATTCCCAATTTTCAGTTTGTAATAAAATATCTGATTTTATCAATGCTACTATAACTTCTACTATTATTACTATATCATTACTACCACTACTACTAATAGTAACAATAATAATACTAATGTAATCATTATCAACGTCATCGTCATTATAGTAATAATAATAATAATAATAATAATAATAATAATAATAACAAAAGAGTAGCACGTGACATGCAAGCCTATCAAGATGGATGGTGATAATGATGATAATAAACTTAATTACAATAATAATAATGATATTAATAATAATAATAATAATAATAATAATAAATAAAATAACAATCTTTAATATTTATTTATTTTTCAGTTACAAATTCATATAAATAAACATCGTGTTCTTTACATGTATTGATTTAAAACAGAAATTGGCTTCTGAGGAGAAGAATTCGTCCTTTTAGCCCAACTTATTAGTAATTAAAATAATGATAATAAATATTACTATTATTATTATTATTAATTAATTAATTAATAATAATAAAAAATAATAAAAAATAAAAAATAATAATATATAATAATTATTATTATTATTATTATTATTATTATTATTATTATTATTATTATTATTATTATTATTATTAATATAATATAATAATAATAATAATAATAATAATAATAATAAATAATAATAATAATAATAATAATAATAATAATAATAATAATAATAATATTATAATATTATTATTGTTATTAAATTTAGTAGTATAAGACCTACTATAAAATTGAAAATCTGTATTGTACAATCTCTGAAAAAGTTTGAAAATTGAATTGAATTTTTGTTCATTACAAATGTTTAGAATCCATTTAGTTTTCACAAACACTTCTCTCAATTTTAATAAAAAATTGAGCAATCAGCGTCAATATTTTCCTGAACAAATTAACTGTAGTGAAGAAAAGTGAAAATTTCATTAATACTTATGTAAAAATTTCAAAAATGTTGAAAGAAAATTTAATGTTTGTAAAGCACCAAGTTTAAAAACCAAATTTTTAAAAAAAATATTTTACAGCTCATTACTGATTTTGCACATAAACGTTATATGATTAAAAAAAATGTTGTGGGGATGAGTTTTATTCATTAAAAACCTTTAGGAGTAATGATTATGTACTAGGTATGTCATCATATTGTTTTTCACAGTGATTTTCTAAGTACTGGAAGTGAATTTATACACATTTTAATTAAAATTAATTATTTAATTATTATAATTATTAATTATCATGTAAACATTAGTAAATGTGGATTCTTTAAGATTCCTAGAGCTAAAAATTCATGTGTTATATTTAAACCTAACCTGTTCTTAAATTAACCTTACCGAAACCTAAAAGAATTTAACACCTCCAGAGATGTAAAGGTTAGGTTATAAACTAAGGTTATCTTAGGTTATAACCTAAGATAAAATCATTTCCTAGATTTTTCTATTATAGGATGACCATTCTGAAAAAATACGTGAGTGTTTAGTAAGTCATTCTTTCAGACACTGACCGTCTCAACGAATTAAAGAAAAGTAAATAAATAAAAAAAACATTTCCAAAGGTTCATAAATACAATGATATTTAAAAAAAAAATACATTAAAGGAAGGAAGTAAGAAACATGTCTGCTGAGCAAGAGGCACGTGGAGGTGAAGTAAAAAAAAAAATGTTCATTGCATTTTTCAAGTCAATAACAAAGTTGTAAGTTAAAATATATATGCTATTAGCAAGTACTCTTTTTTATTTAAAAATTTTATAACCGAATAATTTATATCATAACTAGGTAAATGGATGAAGGGCAACAGTTTTTAAGGGCGAGTTACATGGAGGGAAATAGCCTGAAAGGATCAGACTAGAGTGATATGGACGGGCAAGATAATTTCGATGTCAGAGTTGGAGTCAGCAAAATTATTTTCTCTAAATCCGAAGCTCAAGGTATAAGGAAACGTAATAACAGTAGAGTTAATTAATTATATACTACGTTACAATTACAATTACTGACACTTCTATTCCTACTTTTACTACTATTATACTCCTACTAATACTGCTACTATCACTAATAATAATAATAATAATAATAATAATAATAATAATAATAATAATAATAATAATAATAATAATAATATAATAATAATAATAATAATAATAATAATAATAATAATAATAATAATAATAATAATAATAATAATAATAATAATAATAATAATAATAATAATAATAATAATAGATACTGATGATTATGCTATAAATATAACAAATAATAAAAATTATACTAAAAAGTATTATAATGACACTATGAAAGTAAATTAATGGGTGCCAACAGTTTTACACCTACCATTATTTTTCATATAAAAACCAACTTAAATTTTTTTTTCTTTATTTTTCTTACTTAAAATTGTCAACTTCAAAACTGTTGCTGAAAAAAAGACAAATTTAATAATTTTTTCCAATTTAATTAAACAGGTCAAGGAAAAGAGATTTTCTTGATCTAGTAATAATAAAAATTTTCAGTAATTATGAATAAATTTTTAATTATAATTATTTTAATATTAATAATAATAATGATAATATTAATATTTTTACTACTATTATTATAATAATAATAATAATAATAATAATTATTATTATTATTATTATTATTATTATTATTATTATTATTATTATTATTATTATTATTATTATTATTATTATTATTATTATTATTATTATTTACTATTATTATTATTATTAGTTATATTTTTACTATTATTATTATTATTATTATTATAGTATTAGTAGTAGTAGTAGTAGTAGTAGTATCATTATTAATATTATTATCATTATCATTATTATTATCATTATTATTATTTTTATTTATCATTATCATGAATATAATAAAGAACATATATAGGTGAAGCGTAGTCTTGTAAAATCTTGTTACAACATTCATTACTATCTTTGTTGTCGTGAAAAGAAAAACATTAATTTGTTTGGTTCATTCACAAAAGCATTTCAAATTCCTTTCTATGATTTTCCATCTTCATTTTGGTCTTATCATTTGTTATAAAGAGAAAGTTTTATTTCCGATAAGCACTTGAATTTATTTTTTTTTTTAATGATAAATGCACTGTCCTTAATTCAGATCTTCCTTCTATATGCTAGCACAGGACCAAGTGAACTATTCTGGAGCTTATGGTATCTATATATTCAAAATCTTCATTCTTTCTTTTAAATATATTTTTGTGTTAAAAAGTTTATTCAAACTAATTTGTTGAAACCGTAATATAACCTTATTTTACAACTTTTAATTCCATATTATAATATATCAGTACGAATATTTTTATCTTTTGTATAATCGGTTACAGTGCCCATTTCTTCCTCTACTATTTCCACTATCAGAAGTAGGCTTATCAAAAAGTTTATAAATTTCCAGATATTCCAGTAATAATATTAACCATTATACTAATAAAAATAATAATAATAATAATAATAGTAATAATATAATGATAATAATAATAATAATAATAATAATAATAATAATAATAATAATAATAATAATAATATTCCACCATTATATTATTATTATTATTATTATTATTATTATTAGTAGTAGTTAGTAATAGTTATTAAATTTATTTTTTTTATTTATTATTATTTTTATTATTATTATTAATTATTATTATTATTATTATTATTATTATTATATATTATTTTTTTATTATTATTATTATTTATTATTATTATTATTATTATTATTATTATTATTATTATTATTATTATTATTATTATTATTATTATTATTATTATTATTACTATTATTATGCATTTAATGTATTATGTAAATAGTTCTATTTTAAAATAGTGAATAGGAGGAAAAGTGAATAAAAAAGAAAATAAAAAATTTTATTTCATTCAAAAGCTTTAGGAGAAAAAAAAAAGAAAAAAAAACGAAACAAATAATTCAAAAACCCGTAAAATAGAAGGGAGATTTTTTATTCTTTTAAAGACAGGCTGATTACATTAAAATGTTTGCATATTTGATTGGTTGTCAAAATAAAAAGTGGGCGGAACAATTAGCAAATAATGGGCGGAGTAAATTACAAGAATATTTTTATTTCCAAATAACTTTAACGAAACATATACCTCTATTTCATTTGAGATACCGCCTTTATAAGACTTTACTGTTGAGAGATCAATTATTTTTAAAATAGAATTGTATAATCTTACAGAAAGTAAACCTAAAAATTATTATGCTTTTGATTGCTATTGAATTAAAATGTTAGGAAACTCCTAGTTGGCAACTTAAATAAAAAGGGAGGTATTTCCAAACTTTGTCAAATTCTTCAAAATAAATCCTTGTCAGTCAAACACTGTCCTTCCAAGTGTGTAAAACAGAATCCGTGCGTCGTATTCCAGTAAGTAATCATATATATATATATATATATATATATATATATATATATATATATATATATATATATATATATATATATATATATATATATATATATATATATATTATATATATATATATATATATATATATAATATATATATATATATATATATATATATATATATTTTAAAATAATAAAAAATTTTACTTTTAATGAAAAACATTTTTTATTTTCAAATAAAATAATAATACATTCTTTTGATAAAAGAAAACACTATTGAAAGTTTCATTTCTAAAAAAGGTTAATTAATAATAATAATAATAATAATAATAATAATAATAATAATAATAATAATAATAATAATAATAATAATAATAATAATAATAATAATAATAATAATAATAATAATAATAATAATAATAATAATAATAATAATAATAATAATAATAATAATAATAAATAATAATAATAATAATAATAATTAATATTATATATAATTAATAATATAATAATAATAATTAATAATAATAATAATAATATTATTATTATTATTATTATTTATTATTATTATTATTATTATTATTATTATTATTATTATTATTATTATTATTATTTATTATTATTATTATTATTATTACCCAGTATAATTGCAAATTGTATATATATATATATTATATATATATATATATATATATATATATATATATATATATATATATATATATATATATATATATATATATATATATATATATATATATATATATATATATATATATATATATATATATATATATATATATATATATATATACTGCTATGGAATACTAATTATGTTAGTGGTTAATTTTAACTGTAAAATTGTAGCGGCAATTCTCTCCTCTTAATTCTACTGTTATTTTTTTTTATTATTTTTTTTATTTTTTTTATTATTATTATCACGTCACGGCTTCCATAGGAAAAATTAATGAAACTCTCAGCAAAAATATAAATTCTCAATCACACACTCACGCACACACACACACACACACACACACATACACGAACACACATGAACACATGTGTATGCACCACACACGCACCCTCAATCATTTGCTAATTTTTAATTTATTTTTACCTGTAAACTATCTTTATTTTCCTTATTGTTTATTTATTTGTTAAAGTAATTTCTATATTTGTAGTTAAATTATTTGTTAATTTGCAATTGAAATTTTTTATGTTGTCGACAAAAGCTGTTGAAAAGATAATATTGTTGTTGTTCATAGGTCCATGATAATATTATTATTATTATTATTTCCATTATTATTATTATTACTGTTATTTTTTTTGTTTTTATCTTTATTTACTATTATAATTATCATTATAATCATTATTATTATTACTATTATTATAATTTTTAATTATATCTCTATTATTATTATTATTATTATTATTATTATTATTATTATTATTATTATTATTATTATTATTATTATTATTATTATTATTATTATTATTATTATTATTATTAAATTATTAACCTTTATTATTTTTACAGTTATATTTTTATTCGTTTATTTCCATTATTGTGATATATATATATATATATATATATATATATATATATATATATATATATATATATATATATATATATATATATATATATATATATATATATATATATATATATATATATATATATATATATATATATATATATATATATAACCATTAGCTGTAGCAGTAGAATTTATTAAATTTACTCTATTACTAACATTATTTGGTGCTACTGATTATTTTGTTATTATTATTATTTATTATTATTATTATTAGTATTGTTATTATTATTAATATTATTATTATTGTTATTATTATTATTATTAATATTATTAATATTTTTTAATTATTATTATTATTATTATTATTATTATTATTATTATTATTATTATTATTATTATTATTATTATTATTATTATTATTATTATTATTATTATTATTATTATTATTATTATTATTATTATTATTATTATTATTATTATTATTATTATTATTATTATTATTATTATTATTATTATTATTATTATTATTATTATTATTATTATTATTAATCCCATGCAGATTTCTGTTAAGCAAACCCTTGTTTTGAATCTTTCATTCGAAAAATTAAAATCTTTTTCAATCCCAAATAGCACAAATATTTAATTCTTAAATTTTGATTTTATTCGTTTGAAAATCTTCCTTTTTTCCTGTTGTATAATTTCTACATTATTTCTTCTTCGATTTTGGTCAATTTTTTCCCTTTCGATCTTCATCCTCCGTAAAAATAATTATATTCTTGTCTTCTCTCTTTACACAATTGAACTTTTTCATTATTTTTTATTTTTTTAAAAATTTAAAAAAGAATTTTTCTCTTCGAATTCAAATTTGATTCCATTATTTAATTTCTAATTATTTTTTCTTTAAAAATTTTCCATTTCTGTTTCCTTTAAAATCAAATCGTACTCTTAACCATAAAGGTTAATTACCACTTTACATTTATGACTTGCAATGTACTGGACTTCATGTTATAGTCTGAAATTTCTCCGACTGTTTTGGTGTGTCCATCACGTCCGTCTCTCAAATACAAACAATTTCGATGGGAAGTTCTTTAAATTCTATTCTATTCCTTTAATTCTATCATTTTTATTATACTGATTTTCATTCTTTTTTTTCTTATCACAATTGCTCTCACAGACAAAAATTTATTTTATTATTATATTATTATTATTATTATCATTATTATTATTATTATTATTATTATTATTATTATTATTATTATTATTATTATTATTATTATTATTATTATTATTATTATTATTATTATTATTATTATTATTATTATTATTATTATTATGATTTTATTATTACTATTATTTTTATTATTATTATTATTATTATTATTTTTATTATTATTATTATTATTATTATTATTATTATTATTATTATTATTATTATTATTATTATTATTATACGCCCATTAATTAGTGCTTCCGTTATCAGTTCATTTTGAACATCATCACAATAAATTTATTAAATTAATAAAACAAAAATATATAAAATATGGACATATAAATATGTTGTCGAAGTTACAATTTATTTATCACAAGTAAAAATATTCTTTTCCAGTAATATATATATATATATATATATATATATATATATATATATATATATATATATATATATATATATATATATATATATATATATATATATATATATATATATATATATATATATATATATATATATATATATATATATATATATATATATATATATATATATATATATATATATATATATATATATATATATATATATATATATATATATATATATATATATATATATATATATATATATATATATATATATATATATATATATATATATATATATATATATATATATATATATATATATATATATATTATATATATTATTAAGGTTGAGAAATGTAAGTGAGAAAAGTTTTCCCTGAAAGTTTTCATATGAGACAAAATTTTTATATTCAAATTCGATGTAATTTAAAAATTACCTTTTATTCTAAATAATTATGAACGTATAATTTAACAAACCTTCCTCAATACTTTCTCACGGATATCCAAGTAATGTATATGTATATATATATATATATATATATATATATATATATATATATATATATATATATATATATATATATATTATATATATATATATATATATATATATATATATATATATATATATATATATATATATATATATATATATATATATATATATATATATATATATATATATATATATATATATATATATATATATATATATATATATATATATATATATATATATATATATATATATATATATATATATATATATATATATATATATATATAGTATATGTGTGTGTGTGTGTGTGTGTGTGTGTGTGTGTGTGTGTGTGTGTGTGTGTGTGTGTGTGTGTGTGTGTTTGTTTATTCTTTCGATATTAAAATTTAAAAACCCACATGATACCCACCAAAAGAAAAGATTATTGCTAATGTATGTTATTTTCTCAGAGTAACAGGCTGCTTTTCAAATTAAATTCATGCGAGTTAAATGAAGCAATAAATATTATAGAATAAAAGGAAGATAAAGTTTAGAAAAGAATTTTGAGATCAGCAATGTTAATTAACAGATTTAATGATTTAACAGAAGTGTTATGGATGACTTCAAAAGGTGAAGTAGAACTGCGGAAGAATAAATCGGTGCTTCGATTAAAATAAAAGATAAAATGCAATAAAAGTTTCACCGAAATGCAGATAGCAGAAGAACAGTTGTCAGAAAGTAATAAAAGTTAAAATTAAAATCCCAGTGTTTTTTTTCCTACGGACTCATATGAAACAGAATTAAAAGGATTAGAATTTTTCCAAACCATTGTACAATGAAAAGCCGAATTTGTTTCAAAAGAATTCGTTTCCAGTGGACAGTAAATCTTGGAAGTTGATTGACAGAAACAAATACTTTTTACATAAGTTCAATGGCACAAGTTTTATCAACAACTGAAGATACACCATCAGCACCATAACCTCTCTTAGCACTATAATCTAAGAAAACAAAATTAATTTTTAGAAGAAATTAATATGAATGAGATAAATAAGAAGGTGGTGTGACAATTGAATATTCAAAAGTTTAACTCCAGTCAAAATTAGGAAGAATGAAGAATTCAACATTAAAAGAAAAATGTTAAACGGTTTTCGATCCATAAGGAGAAACAAGAGGAGGGAAAAAGGAAAATGCAAAGTTAATTAAAGGAGATTTTTCTCAAAGCTTGACAAAGAAAACTAAAATCAGAATTTTTAAACATTTTATTTATTATATATATATATATATATATATATATATATATATATATATATATAATATATATATATATATATATATATATATATATATATATATATATATATATATATATATATATATATATATATATGGTGAAGTGAGAAACGAGAAGCCTTGATGTTATCCACCTCTTCGATGTTTGAATATCGGAACGTCTTATTTGAGCGTCAAAATATTAGGGCGGCGAATTACTTTGTATCCTTCGTCATGCGTGATCGATTCAAACTCTTCAACAAAGAAAGAATTTCTTACATTCTATAACATTTATTTAATTTACTTCTATTTTTGCAGTCTGTATATATATATATATATATATATATATATATATATATATATATATATATATATATATATATATATATATATATATATATATATATATATATATATATATATATATATATATATATATATAGCATCCTCAACAGTAGACTTCCAAAAGTAGCCCCGCACCCACCCCTTCTCCTATCACCACTTGGGAGTCGGTGGCCTCCGGTGACGTGACGGGGTTGGCGCCACCAAGGTTTTGCAGCTCTATTGTCTGGATGCATGGTCTATTTTTTTCATTAATTTCTGCAACATTCATGGTCTTCAATCCAATTTCCACTTTGTTGAACATCACCTCTCTTCTAATAAACCTCACCTCTTATTCTTGACCGAAACTCAGGTGCTTGAGCTTTCTGATAGCAAATCCTTTTTTTATTTCCTCCTACTTTCTCTATCCTCAATTTTCAGCCAAAGGCGGTTCTTGTGAACATGTGCGCAACGATTCTGTTTGTTCTATGTCTAAGATTTGAAGTCTTCCGAATTTTATTTCTTGTGGCTCTCTTGCCATTCTACGACTAAATTCAATTGTTCTGTTTATTTATCTCCTAATTCTACTGACTATCCTAAATTCTTCGACTCTTTAAACTCCAAAATGGAGCACATTCTCTCTTCTTCTCCTTCCTCTGAAATCATCATATTAGGTGATTTCAATGTTTACCACCGCCAATGGCTTTCTTCTATTTCTCATGATACAACTGGTGAACGTGCTCTCCATTTCGCTATCAAAAGCAACCTTGATCTGTTGGTGAAATTCCCTACTCGTATTCCTGATCGCGTTGAAGATGAACCCAACATTATATAGATCTTTTTCTAACTTTTAATCCTTCTCCTTAAACTGTAAACTCTATCTCCCTCTGGGTTCCTCCGATCACTTTCTTATCTCTGTACCATCTTCAATATTTTCAAGTCTTTGACAGGAAAAACCCCCACTTATAGCAAGGAAACATCTGTGGCATTTTGGTTCCGCAATTAAGCTGATCGGACTTGCGGGCATACTTCTTTGATTTCCCATGGAATGCTGATGATTATTGCTTCCATGTGAGGGGTCTCTCGGAGTGTGTAGAATGCACTACCGAGGTGATTCTCTCTGGCATGGAGGCGAACATTCCATATTCTTTCCCTTCTACTAAACCTAACAAACCCTGGTTCAACTCTGCTTGTTCTCGTGCTATCCGTCGCAGGGAATTTTCATTTAGGAAATACTGTTGTCTTTAAACTCCAGAAACTCATGTAACGTACGTTTCATCAAGGAATCTTGCAAAATATATTATCCGTAACACCAAAAACTCTTCTCACCGTACAAAATGCAATAATTTTTCTGGTTCCCCTTTCTCACGCCCTTTCTGGCAATTTACCAAAATGCCAACTCTAATTTTGCTTCTTCCTCTTATCCCTCCTCTAATATATTCTGACTGCAAAACTGCTTATTTTGCTTTCGATAGAGTCTGGCACAAAGCTTTGACTTCTAAACTTCAATATTTCGGATTCTATCCTTCTCTCTGTGACCTCTCTGATTTCCTTTTCGGTCGTTTTATAGCAGCTGTTTTAAACGGCCACATTCATCCTTTAAATTTAATAATAATAGTGTTCTTCATGGTTCTGTCTTATCCCCCAACACTTTTTCTACTTTTCAATAATTTAAATCCTTCTATTACTTCATCACCTTTATATTCCTATGCTGATTGCTCCACCCTTCTTTACTCCTTTTATTTGTAAAACGCTCCCTCTAAACAGGAGTTAATTGAAGCTAAAATAGTGACCTTGGAACAACAAACCTCTGATCTTTCTCGTATTTCAAATTGGGACAGAGAATAAATGGTCATTTTTAATGCCCCAAAAAACTCAATTCCTCTATCTCTCTATTCGACATAATCTTCCACACAACTATGATATCTTCCTCGAAAACACACAACTCAAAAACCTTCATCTATCCATTATATTCTCAGTGTATCTTTTTCTAGTGATCTTTCTTGGAAAGATCACATTTCTTCTCTTTCTAAACAAGCTTCTAAGAGATTGAGTGCTCTGAGACCCCTTCGTAATTTTGTCACTCCACCCGAGTTGCTTGCTCTGTATAGGGGCGTTGTTCGCCCCTGAATTGAGCACTCCTCACACATCTGGAGTGGTTTCACTCATTCAGCTCTCCTTGAAAAGGTAGTGTCTAGGTCCTTTCGTCTCATCAGCTCTCCCAATCTCACTAATTCTCTAGTCTCTTTCTATCTGTCGAATTGTTGCGTCACTCTCCCTATACCATCGCTATTACAATGAGCACTGCTCTTCTGAACTCTCTAGTCGCATACCTCTTCCATTGAAAAGATCTCCTGCAACACACCTTTCTACACAGCCTCATCCTTTCTCTGTCCAACTCTCTGACCTCAGACTTAACCGCTATGCTTAATCTTACATGTACCCTACTATTTTAACGGTTTAGATGTTATTTCTCTAACCCTGGTGGAAATTGGTAGGGCTCCGGCTTTTGCCCATCGGAGGTGATATATATATATATATATATATATATATATATATATATATATATATATATATATATATATATATATATATATATATATATATATATATATATATATATATATATATATATATAAGAACCTGAATATTATTATATATGACTGACTCTTTTAGCTGGTTTTCTTTTGTAAAAATAGTTCTCAATTCTTTATATTATATATATTATATATATATATATATATATATATATATATATATATATATATATATATATATATATATATATATATATATATATATATATATATATATATATATATATATATATATATAT
>SEYY01020134.1:27500-55000 GCA_009176605.1 Armadillidium nasatum
ATATATATATATATATATATATATATATATATATATATATATACATATATAAATATATATATATATATATATATATATATATATATATATATATATATATATATATATATATATATATATATATATATATATATATATATATTATATATATATATATATATATATATATATATATATAATTCCTTTTTTTTTTTTACCTTCTCACCCCCTGACCACCCCATGTTGAGGCGGCCACACTTCGCTAATGAAGCTTCCTGCCGCAGTCGGTCTCGTCCAGAGATCCTTCAAAGAAGTGATGCCCCAGAAGATTTTGGGGCGAGAGTTGGAAGGACAGCGTAATAGAAAGTGTTTCACGGTCTCCGGGGCCATTCCGCATCTAGTACAGGTGGGAGATGCTGCCTGGTTTATTTTGAATTTGTGTTTGTAATGTTGTAGGTTTGGGTGGTGACCGCATCTCAATCTTGCAAGTGAGGTTTGTAAGTGTCTTGGGAGGTTGTTGAAGTCGGGGTTTATTTCGGGGGGGGGTCTGTTAAGGATGTTGTTTGGAGGTCTGTTGATTATGTATGAATGTGTTAGTTGAGTGTGTATATGTTTGGTTGTTGTGGTATTGGGGGGGGGGGGATGTGATTTGATTTAGGATCTGTTTGTAAAAGGCGCCGGTGGACGATGGAGGCTGTGTTAGTCTTTGTGGGGTAGGTTGGAGGAGAGTATTGTGACATGGGTGAGTGGGTAGGCGTGTTTTTGCGTAAAATTGGGTGCCTATCATTTCGAGGTGATTCCTTATGGGTAGTATTTTGGTTTCGTTGTGTGAGTGTTGTTGAGGGGTTGTGCGTGTGCAGCCGGTGATTGTGCGAAGGGCTTTATTTTGCATTATTTGGAGTGTCGTTAAGTTTTTGTCGGAGAGCAGAGGGTGCCAGACAGGGGAAGCGTAGTTAATGGTGGGGCGTATAAATTGTTTGTAGATTGCAATTGAGGTTTGTATGTTGTTGGTAATGTCTGTGTTGGCCACTGTTTTGAGGATGTTGAGTTTTCTGTTTGCGGCTGAGGTGGTATTTTGAATGTGCTTGGAGAAAGTGAGGCGAGTGTCAAATGTTAGGCCGAGGATCTTTGGGGTTTTGTTGAAGGGTATGGGGTGTTGTTTAGTAGGACTTGTGGGTGGGTGTTGGATATGTGTTTGTCTGTTGTTAGGAGGGTTATGGAGGATTTGTTTGGGGATGCTGTCATCCTGTTTTCGACTAGCCAAGTTTGGAGTTGAGTTAGGTAGTCTTGAGTGAGTGATGTTGCGGTGGTGAGGTCTTCGTGAGTGGTGGCTATAGTTATGTCGTCGGCGTATGAGGTGATGCGGGTGAAAGTTGTTTGGGGTTGTGGGAGGTCTGCTGTGTAAAGGTTGAATAGAGTTGGGGAGAGTATGGCTCCTTGGGGAACTCCATTCTTTATGTTGATGGTACGTGATTTATGGCCGTTTTGTTGTATTTGGGCGGTTCTTCCTGATAGGAAGTTGGATAGCCATTTCTTAGTATTTGTTGGGATGTTGGATTGGAGGATTTTATGGATAAGATTATGTCTTGGGACAGTATCGAAGGCTTTGTTTATGTCAATTGCTATTAATATAGTTTTGTGATATGGCTTATGGTTTAGTCCGTTTAATATAGGTTGGATGATGTTGGTAAGTGCAGTGGTGGTGGAGTGGTTGGGTTTGAACCCGTGTTGGAAGTTTGTTTGTGGGATGAATTGGAGGATAGAATTTAGGATTAGTTTTTCAAGAAGTTTTGAGATGGTGGATAATAGGAGATTGGGCGGTAAGAGGAGGGGTTTAAAGGGTCCTTTGCCCGGTTTTATATATATATATATATATATATATATATATATATATATATATATATATATATATATATATATATATATATATATATATATATATATATATATATATATATATATATATATATATATATATATATATATATATATATATAATATAATATATATATATATATATATATATATATATATATATATATATATATATATATATATATATATATATATATATATATATATATATATATATATATATATATATATATATATATATATATATATATATATATATATATATCTGCTGATTTTTGAAATTTTTTAAATTTATTTTTACTCGGTTTTCTGATCAATGAAATTCCATAAATGAATAATGAAATTCCTCTTTCTTGATTTCGCTTTTCATTCAGATAATATTTTTACGTTTAAAATTTATTTAAAGTTTTCATTCAATTTCATAGTTATCTGTTGATTTTTATTTGGTTTTTATTATTTTATTTTATTCAGAGTTTTATTTTAGACTCCATTAAAAGCAAATGAAAATGAAAAAATCTTTTTCCAGTTATTTTTTGTTATCATCTGAACTTGGGTTAATCGAAGCACCGATGCGGTTCTGCACTTTACACGATGCGTATCGCGTGCATCGCAATCGGGATATAGTGCGGAAAATTATTGTACTTGACCAACATTAATTTGATTTGCATCTCAGAACTGATGTTGTCATTTGAGAGCTTTTAGGATTCAACAATATATTTTATCAGTTATGATAGTGATTTTCATTTATATCTGTGTAGTTTCTACATAAATTATTTTGAATTTTACGTAGATTTAATAATCATTTTCCACATTAAATTTAATAATTCGCCAAGTTCATCGTTCCGAAGTTTTCGTTTTTCATTCCAAAGCCAAAATAGTTTGGCAGGAGATTTCAAAATAAGAAAAACTGACTCAGGGAATAAGGTATCGAATTTTATGTTTGTTTTAGGGACTTTTTAAATAGTAAAAAGTGTCTTAAAAATTAACAAACAGACAAGCATTTAGGAAATGACGGGTGATTTCGATTTTAAAACGAATGTCAATTTATTTCAAAATCTCACACTTACACGTAACTTCTAACGTTAGCTTAAATTATTATAATTAATAATAAAACATTTTTAAATGTATTATTATTTTTTTTTTAATAAGGACAGTAAAAATTTGGCTTAATTAACCTATTTACCTGTAAACATGAATTATTATATAATATATATATATATATATATATATATATATATATATATATATATATATATATATATATATATATATATATATATATATATATATATATATATATATATATATATATATATATATATATATATATATATATATATATATATATATAGCTCGGTATTCCCCCAACTTTAAAAGCAGTCTTTAGCTGAACAAGGAAATTTATATAAGTGAAAGAGAAATGCAGGAGATCCCCTGCCTCTTGCCCCCTCCTCCATGTCCTCCTCTTCCCCTCATCACAACATCAATGTTCAAATGACGAAAGAAAAAGAAAAAGTAGAAAAGAAAAATGGGATCGAAGAGTCGTAAAAATCGGTGACATGTGAGGATAATGCTTCCTCATTTTCCAAAATTTACTTTCTTTAACATTTGGCCAATATTGACCGTGTCTTGTACTGCAGTTTTCTTTTACACTCGCATTTCTCATACGACTCCTAACAAACACTCAATTATGACCTACACACACGCACACACTAACTATTATTATTATTATTATTATTATTATTATTATTATTATTATTATTATTATTATTATTATTATTATTATTATTATTATTATTATTATTATTATTATTATTATTATTATTATTATTATTATTATTATTATTATTGTTATTATTAGTATGCTAGTCGAAGATGTTGCGTCAAATGATTTTTCATTATTACAAATCTATGACTCTTAAAAGGAAGAGAAAACTATTGCAGAGATGATATCTTTCAATTCCTATGCAACTTCATTTTCAACTTGTACCAATTATAACAAGAGATTCGTGACTGCAAACACTATTGTAAGGGTGACCAGTTTTTTTTTTAACCCCTACGCTGGACTGCCCGTTCCCATAAATATATATATATATATATATATATATATATATATATATATATATATATATATATATATATATATATATATATATATATATATATATATATATATATATATATATATATATATATATATGGGGACGACTTTTAGCGGCTGTGCCAGTGCCAGCAGGCACCGAGAGAAAATGAGAGGTGGGGAATTTGGTTACAAACTCTTTCCTGATCATAGTTTTTGAAAGGAAATTGAGGAGAATTTGAGAAGAAATGAATGAGAAATCGCCTCCCTCAGGTTCTCTGCTGAACTTTTATATCCACTTGCAGTTTTTCTGTAGCACTTGCGGTTGTTCTTGAGTTTTTTTAGACATACTTGTGGTTTTTATTTCCGGTTCCCACCTCATTCTTGAGCTATTTCTAGTCTTTTCTAGCATTTTATTGCTTTTTCTAGCAACGGTACGTGCCACCCTGGCTCAGGCCGCGCCCGTTCGGTATGAGGGAGGGTGCCAGTATGTGTTAGCGACAGATGGCACTGAGAGTAAGATTCTTTTGCAGTGACACTTTCAGGCATTGCAATGTTGCAAGGTACCATTGGTGATGACGTCATACACGTGTACGTATACGTACACTCACGCATACACTCCTGACCCTGTAACGTCTCGAAACTGGATCACCTTGACTCTATGTCGTCATCTGTCTGCCATCTTTATTTTTGACAATGTGGCTTTTCCGACATCTTTGATTTGATCACGTGGTTTTGAAATTTTCCTGCCTTTTCCTTAACTTCAATTTAGCGCCATCTATTGAGTGAAAATCAAACTTCCTAAACTATCGAGACAGAGATTCAAACTCAGGAACTTATGAATGTGAATTTATGTTGCTACCAACGAACTAAACTGGATCTTTCCTTAGAAATTAAAAATTTGATCAAATTTCGAGTAACTTTTTTCTCTTATTTTACGCATCTGTTTCCTTTGTGACTTGGAAGAATTTATTACTTTATTAATTATGTACTCACTCTCACGTCATCAATTATATTGTACAAAACTATCACATAATATTTTTATATAAATTTATATAATTGCTGTCACCAAATAAATTTCTTTATCGTATTACTGTTAAGACGTAATCAATATCACTTGAATTTAAAACCGAAGGAGTCTGATGGATTACCCGGAGCCGCATCCTCGATGGCATTTACCGAATAGCACGCGCACACACATAATTCATTACTTTCAAATACGTTTTATGACGTAAGGATCTTGTATTGGCGTGCTTTTGAACTGTGAATATGTTTTCGCGTCATGAACTGATTTTCTTATTTAAGTAATGTCATGAATTACAACTCTGTATTTATATTTTCCGCATTTCATAATTTCTTTTTTTTTTATTTTCTTTCAAGTTTTATTTTTTTTTAATTTTTTAGCTCAGATATTTTTTTTTCTCAAGTAATTTTTCTTTCAAAAATTTTTTTTTCCTTCCGAACTTTATTTTTCTTTTTCTTTTTCAAATATTTTTTATTGAATTTATATGAATATTTCATACAGTGATGCAGTAAAAATCCTAAACATACATATGGGTTGTATACACTCATACACACGTACGTACACATACCCGTGTACGTACAAACACCATTGTTCTACGTAGAAAAAAATAAGAAATAACAAAGAAACATTAACCAAAGTAAGGAAAGCAGACACGTTTTTAGTTTATTTCATTTATTCTTCATTCATGTATAAATTTTAAATATGATATAAATTTATTACCTTATTAAAAGAAACATTATGTAAAAAAAAGAACATTTTATAAAAGAAATACAATATATTCATCACAAATTAGAGTTAGATGGTTGCACAGGAAAACAAAAACACAATGTCTTTACATGATGTTTATTATTATATTTAAAAAAACAAGTTACATAAAGATGATTTAACATAAATTTCAAATTTAGTTAATCAAAAACAATAAACATCATTATTTTTATTTTTATAAACGCCAATCCAATGTCCCTCACTAACAGCTCAAGGTGAAGTGTTGAAGATAAGTCTTGAATCTGTTTCCAATTTCCCTGACAATAATTCATCGCAGGCGAATAGGCCTGAAAATCTTTTCTCATTTTTAAATACGTTTAAAATTTCTCCTTCATTCATCTTTAATATTTCAAGATCATATTTCTCGCACGGTCAATCTCAGTGAGTTGAGAATGTTCCATATACACCAAGTCTATTTTCCGTTGAGCGACACCTTCACTAATGTTATTTCTATGTTTTAATATCATCCCTTACTACATGAAAATCCTCCTTCAATTTCTCCCTTTTTAAATTTACCAACCTTTTACTTACAATCAAACCATTTTTTCCTTACGTTTTTATTATATTCTCTTTCATAGATAGGGACAGGTATTTCCGATAACTAAATTCTTTATCATTTTCACACATCACATTTTTCTTTTACCTGAGCAACTTGCAAGGCAGCGAAGAAAGGAATCAGTTGTGTAGACACTGCGTTTACACTATGATAGTATGATAGTACAAAAATTATCCATCATACATTCATAACTACGAGTGCACACGCGGCTTCTACAAGTTTGTAAGCTAAACCCCGTACCATCATCTATCAGTCATCACGACTTTTTTCTATAGCATGGATTTTCGTTGGCCTTCTTGAATTTTGACCACGTAGTTTTTCATCACCATCCTGATTTTTCATCTTCAATCCCTTAATTCAATCCAAAATTTAAAACACAGCAGCCATCTTGTTTTTTCTTTATTCATTTTCATCATCATGTGACTTCGTATTTATCAACACGTGTCATAGCCTAAATTTAACTATTTTCGTTATCATGGTTAACTTCACATATTCCTCTATCATTCATTTGTAATAAAATTACTTTATTTCGCAAACAAAACAAACATATATACTAACCCTCTGAAAAATTTCGAAATAAGGTACGGCATGAACGTGTAATCAAATAAAATTAGTAAAACTGCATATAAATTCTTCTCATATTCCATTATTTTCGTGTACTCTGAGTATTTGAACCTGATTTTTTTTTGTAAAGTCGTTCTGTGACTTCATTTTCATTATACTCTACGATATTATATTTATAAAACTATGCTCTTTCATTACATGATAATTATATATATATATATATATATATATATATATATATATATATATATATATATATATATATATATATATATATATATATATATATATATATATATATATATATATATATATATATATAACATATAAACATACCTTACAGTACATTTGTCCAAATTTTATGAGTATGATGCTTTTCTATTATTAAATCAAATACTCACAGACGAAAAAGTTACTGATTCATTTACTCTATTGTAAACAGTTATACACATATAGCACATTTATTCACGTCTTCACAGTTTCTGATTTCTTATGAATGCTACATCAGGTCAGATATTCATGACGTCATATCCTTCTCCGAACCAAAACAACGTTTTATTTTTCAAATATTATGAATTCCAAACGTGGATCTATTAATTTTCTTAATAAAAAAATACTATTATTCTTAAGCAATCATTTCCATGACTTTAAATCTGTATTCTTTTGCAAATTCTTTTCTTTCAATACTAAATTTATTTTAATAATAAATTTCTTTCATAAAAAACTTTCTTTATATATAACACAATAACGTCATAGAATCATCTCATACTCTATATATTTAATGTTATATAAGACGTATTCTTCATTTCATATCATAACCATGAATCTATAGTGTCTGAGTCCGAATTTCATGTGTTTGATGTCATATACCATTAATTTAATGAATTATTCGTTATATTTCGGAAATCTTCATATTTCGCTGAACATTTTTCTCATGGGAATCATCAAAGGCTGCAGTCATGATTTATGATATACAGTGAACAAACAAGTCTTCCCCATCACTTCAAGGCAAACAACACCTGCTCAGTAATTTCTAATCAATATCCTCCTCATTCAGGTTTCGAACCCATGTTCTTTGAACGAGTATATATATCACTTGCAGTGCCATTACATACATCCTTTCTTCATTAATCTTATTGCATGGTATTACTTATACCTTCACGCTGTCACGGTTATATTATTACATCACAAGTAAAGGATTAAAACATTTTTATTCTCATTTCACAATTATCATCGATTTAAAAGCACAACTTCAATATAAGGATATATATTTTTTACACTCATCCAAATAACTTTTCATTTCCCTATTTCCCTAAGCCATGATGTAACCACTTTAAACCAATTCCTAATATTTCCTGTTTATTACTCACTTCTTTTACTTACATTTACTTACTATATGACATAACCACGTGTTTGCAGTATCTGAACCAATTGTTTTGTATGCTCGACATCACTTTAACGATACTTATTTTATTTATAAATAAAAAAATTTCTTATTACATAACAAATCTATCAGGTTGTACATTTTTAACACTCCTTCAAATTACTTTTCCATTTTCTTGTGCCGTGACGTAACCACCTTATACCAATTCCTGATAGTTCCTGCTTTTGAATCACTTCATTTACTTAAATTTATTTACTATATGACATAACCACGTGCTTACAGTATCTGAACCACTGTTTCATACCCGCGACGTCATTCTATTACGATACTTATTGTATTTATAAATAAAAAATTTCTTATTATGTAGCAAATCAATACCTTAATGTGATTTTATGCATGTGAAGACATTATTATCCGATATTGTACCGCAGAATTTCAATCTCATGACTATTTCTTTAATGGCACCATTTTACCGCATGCATCTCATAGAATCTTCATCTCATTTTCTTCAAGATTTAATTTAATTAAATTTATTTTTAACTATTTCATTTTACATTTTTTATATTTCTTTTTCAAGCGAGGAATTTTAAAATTTCTATTTAAACTATCTCATTTTACTTGTATATTTTCTATATTTTTCTCGCTATAACTATTGTAAATTTTATTTTCAACTAAAATTTTTTATTAAATTTGTTTATTTTTTAAATGAAAAAAAAAAAAAAAAAAAAAATAAAAGAAAAGGAAAAAGATTTTTTTTTATTTTTTTAAATTTCTTATAAAGTTTAAAAAATTTAATTTATATAAATAAAAATTTTTTAAAAATTCTTACTTATTAAAATTTATCTTTCAGTTTATGCACTGATACACTAAATCATGTAAAGAGTATAAGAACTCATTCATCACTCATACACACATACATACACACAGACCTGATACTTTGGCGTCATGACACTAAGACATCATAACTCTATGACCTCTTTTGTCCTACATCCTGGATTTCTCTTGGCCACTTATTTTCACAGCAATATTTTCTGACCAAAGAGTTTTTAATCTCCGATATCTTTAATTTTTCTTTCAGCTTGAGATGAATATTTTTGAATTCAAATTTTCTCATCTTTTTTCTAATAAGTGTAATGAATAATACCTCAAATATGCTATTCATTATGCTTTATTCCATACAAACAGAGTAAGCATTTCTCTTTGAGAGCTCATTTCAACAGTAGGTAACATATTTATGTATATTTCTCCCTCGAAGAACTCAGACACATATGTGGATGTCATACATAAATTTTTTAAATGTGTTCACAGGAAATAGGGAGTAGGGCATTATTTTTAGATGTCATTCATTGTCAACTAATCAAACGAATAATGGCTCAATATAGGTGTATTCAGAGAAGATCAGATGTTTTCACGAGTGGCATTGAGAGGGGAGGAACAAAGAGTCCAGGGTGTACATGAAAATGATTGAGGATTGGAAATTTGATTTCCACTCAAAATATGGCGCTAAAATGAAGTATGAAAATCACGTGATAAAGATACGGAAACCATGTGGTCAAATCCAAGATAGCGGAAAAGCCACGTGGTAAAAAATCAAGAATGCGGATAGATAACTTCCTAGTGTCAAGATGATCCAGTTCCGTGACGTCACAGGGTCAGGAGTGTGTGCGTGCGTGTGCGCATGTGCACACGTGCATGACGTCATCACCGATTGTACTTTGCAACATTGCAATGTTACCAATTGTGCCTGCAATAGAGCCTTACACTCATTGTCATCTGTATCCGCCTGACGACACGTGCAGTTGCTAGAAAAAGAAAGAAAATGCTAGAAAATACTATAAAAAACTAGAAAGAGCGTGGGAACCGGAAGGAAAAATCACGTGCCTTCAAAAAACCCCGGATTAACAGCAACTGCTATTGAAAAACTTTTAAAAAGGTCAAGCAGAGAGGCTGAGGAGGGACAGTTTCCCCTCATTTCCCCTCAATTTCCCTTCAACAATAGGCCCAGAAAAGAGAACGGGCCAAATTTTCTATTCGTTTTCCCTGACACTGCCGCTAAAAGTCGTCCCCTAATATATATATATATATATATATATATATATATATATATATATATATATATATATATATATATATATATATATATATATATATATATATATATATATATATATATAGATATACCTAACGCTTATGAGCAGATTCCATGCAAATCGTGGAGGGATACAAAATGCTTGACATACTCTCTCCTGTATTTTTCATTGATGGTCTTTGCATCGTCCAGCAATTGAAAAAGAACTTTGCTGGACAAAAGATCTAAAATAGTACAAAGAAAAATAGTCCAGCAAAATGGTGGACAGCTTTGTTATCCTCCCAGTTGTCAAACAAAACTCAAGTTTATATTTACGGTTTGAATAAGTTTTTGTAAATTTTTGTAAATTTATTTTAAATTTTAATTTCAAATGCCAAAAAATAAAATTTTGCACAATTTAAATTTAAATCTTTCTTTTTCTATGCTTTTTTCTGCTTTTAAAACTCAACACATTTATTTTTACTTTTTTTCCCGAAAGTAAATTTATTCTGACAGAGAGTTTCATAATCTATTCTCTCTCTCTCTCTCTCTCTCTCTCTCTCTCTCTCTCTCTCTCTCTCTCTCTCTCTCTCTCTCTCTCTCTCTCTCTCTCTCTCTCTCTCTCTCTCTCTCTCTCTCTCTCTCATTTCATTCAATTATTTTATTATTTTTTTTTTTTTTTTTTTTTTAAATTTTTTAAATATATATATATATATATATATATATATATATATATATATATATATATATATATATATATATATATATATATATATATATATATATATATATATATATATATATATATATATATATATATATATATATATATATATATATATATATATAGGAGAATGGAATAATGACTTACAAAAACAATAAATCATTTGGAAATTAATTTTCAATATTTTGCCTCTTCTTTTCATATTCTCCTTACTCTTCTTCTTCTTTTTCTTCTACTTCCCCATTTTCTTCTTTGTTTTCTTCCTCTTAATTGCAAAGGCCTCATAACCTAACCTAACCTTTTGCTATCAAGGCTGACTCGCCCAAATTTATCTCCAACGACCCTGTCTTTATATCAATTCGTGATGGTTTATGGAGCATGAATATTTTAAAACTTTTCCCTCACACAAAACACACAAAAAGCTTTCTAGTAAATAATCAGTTCAGAGTTAACGTTCATGTAAACTCTAACACAAAATAAACAAAGATTGGTATATATATATATATATATATATATATATATATATATATATATATATATATATATATATATATATATATATATATATATATATATATATATATATATATATATATATATATATATATATATATATATATATATATATATATATATATATATATATATATATATATATATATATATATATATATATATATATATATATATATATATATATATATATATATATATATATATATATATATATATATATATATATATATATATATATATATATATATATATATATATATATATATATATATATATATATATATATATATATATATATATATATATATATATATATATATATATATATATATATATAAGTAATTTTTGACTTGTCTAAATAGAAAACATTAATAGAAAGTGATAAAGAATTAAGATGTGCATCATAGAGGTGAGAATAAAACAAAAACATGGAAGATCACAAAGACATATGGAGATCTGTATAACTAATATTATTTCACATAAAAGTCAAAGTAAAATTGCAAAAATTGAGATTTGCAGAATAAATTAATACAGATTTGGTAAAAAAGGTATTAAAAGTTAGAAAGAGTGCAGAAGCAAATTGGCAAACATCTACAGACTGATAGGAATGTTTTCCTCGCCTTTTTTTCTTAATTGGAATCATGAAGAACTTTTTTATTTAATAAGAGGAATTAAACTGTTTTGATTGTTTTGTTTTAACTGAACCTAAAATTTATAGAAAAAATTTTGAATCCCTTTTGGAAATGGTTCCCAATAGTGGTGAAATCAGAGTTTTTAAGTAGAGGTAAATGCTTACCTCTGTGCTATTGGATACACTCTTATGCATGTTGCCTGTTTTTTTAAGTGATCCTTGAGAATTAGGATTTGTGTATATACAATATTATGTACCATAATTTAATACCTAATGCAAGCGACGCCTAGTCCCTGGAAATCAATTCGCCGTAAGATACTCTTAGTCCAAAGCTCAAGATCTGCTCTTAAATCACAGTTTCCTTATATCATTCATATTAAATTCAGTCTTAAAATTGGTTTTTATTTACAAAAACCCTCTTAATTAAACATTATATGTGATGTACTTCTAGACTTGAGAGATACTTTTTCAGTTTCATATAATCGGGACTATTACCACATATCCAATAATAAATTACTTCCATTAGCAATTCCGACAAAAGTTCTCAGTATGACTAACATCATATACTAAGCTTCTCTTTAAAATAATCTTTTACAAAAAATTTTGCTATACTTTCCTTACTATTAATTATTGCCATCAGATTTACCTCTTTGTTGCTATTCAAGGCATGCACAACATTTCCAATCTATAAGCTATTATTGTTACCACACTTTTGCTTTCTCTGTTAATATTTTCTACTTATTACATGCTTTCTTTTCCTCTCCCTTCTTAAACATTCTTCAGCACTTAGTCTACACAAAATTTGTTCGCTCTCTTATTTATATATATATATATATATATATATATATATATATATATATATATATATATATATATATATATATATATATATATATATATATATATATATATATATATATATATATATATATATATATATATATCATATATTTAAAGGGATATAAAAAAAATCAATCTATTTCTCTATTGATGCGATTTTTTCGAAAAGATTCTAGAAACTTTGGTCACGATTTATGTAAAGTAATTGTTTTTTGCATCCTTAATCTGTTTGCGTATATAATAACTTCTTTTAATATATATATATATATATATATATATATATATATATATATATATATATATATATATATATATATATATATATATATATAAGAGAGAGAGAGAGAGATGCATTTTGTTTAAGTTGAAGGTTTGTCATCTCATATTAAATTCGTGTTGAAACGAAAAGACGTTCCCGAAGATGATTTAGGCAGGACGAAATCATGTCAGCGAAGATTTTTATGCTTTGGCGAACACGTCTATTGTTACAGATGGACGGAGAAGAGGGTGGGGGATGGTCTTACTAAACGATGGACAGAGGGAGGGAGGGAGGAATGGAGGGAGCCGTTATCAAAAGAGAGAGAGAGAGACAGAAAAAAAGATAAAAATGAAAATTGTTTAAAAAGCCTTCTAAAAATTGTAAAAAGAAGAAAGGAATTTTATTATAAATTGAAAAAAAAGAGTTTGTTTCTACTTGCCTTTAATAGTAAAAATTTAACTGAAATAAAGAGAAATGACAGACAAACAATCTATAGAAGAGGAAGAGGAAGCGGCTTTCATTCGCCTCCAATATATATGTATATATATATATATATATATATATATATATATATATATATATATATATATATATATATATATATATATATATATATATATATATATGTATATATATATATATATATATATATATATATATATATATATATATATATATATATATATATATATATATATATATATATATATATATATATATATATATATATATATATATATATATATATATATATATATATATATATATATATATATATATATATATATATATATATATATATATATATATATATATATATATATATATATATATATATATATATATATATATATATATATATATATATATATATATATATATATATATATATATATATATATATATATATATATATATATATATATATATATATATATATATATATATATATATATATATATATATATATATATATATATATATATATATATATATATATATATATATATATATATATATATATATATATATATATATATATATATATATATATATATATATATATATATATATATATATATATATATATATATATATATATATATATATATATATATATATATATATATATATATATATATATATATATATATATATATATATATATATATATATATATATATATATATATATATATATATATATATATATATATATATATAAGACGTTAAATCTTTATTTGGGAATTTTTTTTACCTGTTGGTTTTTCTATATTTGGATTTTGGTCCCGAAGGATTAGGGATTTCTTCAGGCCATTTGCAATAAGAGTTCCGCAAAAAAATTGTGCTTAATGTGTGCTTTCCTCACTACCGACTTTAGCGCACACATTAACACATACTGTGTGTGTTATGTGGTCTTATTCACTTTTATATGTATGATAAGATTCCATCCGTACGTCAATATTTTATATATACACGTTAACAAAGATATATATATATATATATATATATATATATATATATATATATATATATATATATATATATATATATATATATATATATATATATATATATATATATATATATATATATATATATATATATATATATATATATATATATATATATATATATATATATATATATATATATATATATATATATATATATATATATATATATATATATATATATATATATATATATATATATATATATATATATATATATATATATATATATATATATATATATATATATATATATATATGTTGTAAGGTACGCACTTTTCACGTTCAAAATTGCATGTCGGCCTTTGATTTGCAATTGAAAATTTAGCTCCAAGTCTTTTCGTGAGGACACTTTCTACAATGTTGCAACCCCAGGCTCTTTTCCAACCCCTTTTGGGGGTTAATGACTCATTCACAGTAGGGATGTACCCCCTTAATGGATGGTGAAGGAGCTACAGCATCCCATTTTTTAATGCTCTTTCGTGACCTCTTTTGAGGGTTTAACCTCACACAAAGGAATATATATTCTCTTCCTCTCCCTCTTTTTATCACTCCCACTTTAGAGGTTGGTATCCTAGCACCCCATTTTTCTCAATCTCTTTTATAATCTAATTTTGAGCATTTACCATTATTCTCGCTTCTTTCCTGAGATTATTTACGCTGCGGAGAGTCCAAGTTATGGAATTCTTTGGTGGGTACTAGCTCCCTTCCATCCCACCCAAACTGATTTTTAAGCCTTAATGGATATTCTGGATCTCACCTACCTCTTTTAGAGGAACAAACAGTCACTTCCGTCTTTGAGTGCCGTGAGGCACTAAGTCTTCCTTCCTGTTACAGAGAACATCACGTGATTTCCTATTTATCACTGTCACTTGTAGCCTAAAGCCTCAAATACTTATTCGACAAAAAACAAATGACACATCTCTGCTACCAGTATCATTTCAAATGTGAATATTCCTAAAAAAAGAAAAAAAAAAAACATTTCAATTTTGGTCTGAGAAGGATTCGAACCCTAATCCTCGTGAATGGAAATCCATGAAGTCAAAGCTTACCTAATCATAAGTTACAGCATTTAAGCCTTTTCTATTGAAAATACTCTTTTCTAAATTTAACGCTTGTGAATGACGTCTAATTACTAAACTGTGGTTCTAGTTATAGCCTCAAGATATCTCTTCTCATAATTTCTGTAGAAATTCTGTATATTTATTGGAAGTAGCTTCCATTTTATGTCTTTTAAATTAATATCTTTTTAAAAGTGTTTGACAGGCAATTTTGAACAAATCATAATTTAAAACTAAAATTCATCTTGGGTGCCTTATGGTTTTTATTAAAAACTAAGCATTTAGTGAAAAAAAATTTTTTTTTGCTTGAAGTATATTCAGATATATTCTTAAGCACTAATGTTAAAAAACCATTCTTTTTATCTATTTTTGCCTTAAATTAGTCGATATTAAAAAAAGCTGTTTATCCTGAATCTTTTGACAGGAGTTTTCTTGCCAAAATTTACCATATATAGGGTAAATTTTTTAATTTTATATATATATATATATATATATATATATATATATATATATATATATATATATATATATATATATATATATATATATATATATATATATATATATATATATATATATATATATATATATATATATATATATTATATAGTTCACCCTGTTTTCCCTTATTTTGTTTTTTTCTATAGTTGCAAATGTTTAGTGCAAACTATGATGGATATAATTTCTAGAATTAAAAAAGGCAATTTAAAACTTAATTATATTTAAATTTGTTGGTATCAAATATTTTATTAAACTGGCCTTTTTATTTGGTAACTTTGATGACTTTATCACTAGGCCAAGAGAATATTCTGTTGTACAAAGTAAAATTATGCTTCTAAGTAATGTACACCAATTTTGCGAATTTCTAAATTTTAATTTTTTCCAACATATAATTATTTGTATTTGTATTTACATTTTATTTCACTATACATATATTATTATTCCATATTATTTAATATATTCTAAGAAAAAATCTGTTTTCTTCACACAGCTATAACTAAAAAATTGCTTTTTTTTATAACCATATTTTCTTAATTTTTTTTTTATAACGCAATACATTAAAGTACATGGATACATATACATACAATAACCAAACAATCTCATAAACAAATAAACAGACACATACACTCATATATATATATATATATATATATATATATATATATATATATATATATATATATATATATATATATATATATATATATATATATATATATATATATATATATATATATATATATATATAATATATATATATATATTATATACATACACTAACACACACTCACAAACATATTATCAGATGCATATATAATCATGCACACATACCTACACATACATTCTCACACAATCGAACACAACTCGCATACATATATATGCATAATCAAATACATACACATACAATCATACATAAATGCGCCCACAAACATACATACAAAAAGAGTGCTCATCATAAATATTAGACACCATGAAACTCTCTTAAATAATTTCAATCTCGTCTTCTTTAAATTTGGAACTTTTCTTTTATCCTCCAAACTAAATGATTGTTTACTTTATTTTTCTTTTTTCCTTTTTTTTATATATATATATATATATATATATATATATATATATATATATATATATATATATATATATATATATATATATATATATATATATATATATATATATATATATATTGATGGATTGATAGATATTCTCATACATACATACATACATACATACATATGCTATGAATATACATATGTACTAGTAGATAGATAAAGAGGGATAAAAAGAGAGTGGAAGAGAGAGAGAATGAATAAAAGAAAGAAAGCCTTTGCTTATTTTTCCTCTTATTTTGTATTATTTGTATAAAAATAGTTTTCGTCACCTAACCTGAAACATGGAGGAATTAAAAGCCCTTTTGGGAAGGTTCATTAACTCGGAGGCTTTGAGAATGCTCTCACTTTTAACAATTTCTAATTACAGACGAATTTGACCTTATTATAGAAACTTTTTTCAAGATGGCAAGAAATTACCAATTGTTTTTCACTAAAACAAATTTTTTTCTTGGTTTATAATTCCCTTTTTATTTTTCTAGATTTTAATGGTTACTACAGCTCTTTATTTGCATTTTTTCAATTATATATATATATATATATATATATATATATATATATATATATATATATATATATATATATATATATATATATATATATATATATATATATATATATATATATATATATATATATATATATATATATATATATATATATATATATATATATATATATATATATATATATATATATATATATATATATATATATATATATATATATATATATATATATATATATATATATATATATATATATATATATATATATATATATATATAGGGAGAACGAAGTCCAGTCCATTATTCTCTAATGCCAATGGTTTGCCCCTTTTTTAGTACACCTTCACATTAAACTAGGCATTATGAAGGAAGTGGCCCTTTTTTATTCAGACAATAAAAACTCTTACACATTGTTCTTCCAGTTTAAATTTTTTTTTAAAATGGCGCAAATTAGAACTACCTCGGAGATGTCAACAGATGCAACCCCCAATTACAGCCCCGTAGCCATCCCCTTTCTCCAACACCACTTGGAATATGGCAGCCTACGGTGATGGGCTTTCTTCAATAATTTCTGCAACATTTGTGCTCTCTTTATTATAATTTCAGGTTTTTAAGCATTTCCTTACTTCACCTAGGTCTCGCCTCTTGTTCTTAATCATAATTCAGGTTTCGAAGGTTCCGACGGCAAACTCTACTATGTTTCATCTTGCCGTCTCCATCCACAATTTTTAGCTATATTCTAATGAATCGCATATGTGACCAACGATTATGTCTTTTCTTATGTTTCTAACTTAGAGCCTTTTGAATTCTTTACTCTATGGATTAGGCTCTCTTGATAATATATTACTAAATTCAACTGTGTTTTCTATTCATCACCTAATCCTACAGACTATCCTAACTTATTCAACTACATAAATTCCAAATTAGAATATTCACTCATCTTCTCTTTTTTCTGAAGTCATCATTCTTGGTGATTTCAATGTTCACCATCGCCAATAGCTTTCCTCTAATTCTCAAGATATAGCTGGTGAACTCTCTTTCAATTTCCCTATCCAAAATAAATTAGGATCAGATGATAAAATTCCTTACCAGTTTCCCTGATCATCTTGGAGGTAAATCCAACATTCTTTTCCTTTTCTTATTTTATAATTCTTCTCCTTACTCAGATAAACTCCTTTCACCTCTTGATTCCTCCAAGTACCTTCCTATTTCTGTAAATAATTTACATCAAGTCTTCATTTGAAAAACCTTTGACTACCTCATCTGGCCTAACTTGCAATCGGACTATATGAATTTACTCTTAATGATTACCGTTTCGGCTGGAGGAGTTCCAAGGTGACCGCCGAAAGCAAAACCGAGGTAATTTTCTCTAACATGGAGGCGTAATTTCTTATTTTTTCCTTTTCAACTAAAACTATTAAATATTTGTTTTACTCTGTTTGTTATTGTACTGTTTGCTACAAGGAAAATGACTCCAGGAATAACCATCCTCTCTTTTTCAAATTTACGAAACTCAAGTTATTTATATTTCATCCTGAAATTCAGCAAAATCTATCTTCAGTGATATCGTAGAAAATGTAATTGTCTTCCTGGCTCCACTTCCTTCTGCTCTCTCTAGCATTTTGTTAGAAAGATCAACTCGACCTTGTTTCTTTTTCTTTCCCTTCTCTAGAACCTTCCGACGTCACAGTTACAAATTTAGCTTCGGCTAAGCATGAATTTTTGGCTCAAATTTTTGCTTAGAATTTAACTTTAAGCTATTCCTTCTTCTCCACCCCATCACTAACTAATTAATGTCCAATATTGTAATTTCTTCAAAAGATGTTATTTCTGCTTTCTCGAGAAGGATTACGGACTGATGATATCCCTCCTGTGGTTTTCAGAATTTGTGCTTGTGCTTGTGCTTGTGAACTTAGCTTACACCCTGCCTCTGTAAACTGTTTCGTCACTTTCTATCGACTTCAACCTTTCCCCTTCTGCAGGAAGCATAGGATCATTAAGCCTGTAACAAAGATGGGGAACCATTCTCAATCCTCTAACTATTATCATATTACTTTAACTTCCTTTCTTTTCAAAGTTTCTGAATCTAATCTTAACGGGAAGGTTTGTATATATATCTTAAATCTTCTTATCTTATTCCAGATCACTGGTACAGCTTCTTTAGAGAAGATATACTGAGGATCTGACCTTTGGTCCTCTGCTATACGGCATTTCAGTGAATTTTTTACTATGATTCTAGACATTTCATATGCTTTGTCTGTACAAACTTTTGATTTTTAAACTTTCCTCTTTCCATATCTGTCATTTCAGAGACTACGCTTTAATTCATGACAAAACATCAGTGAATGCCTTAGTAAACATAGAGAATGATCGGTTAGTTCATCTGTGTTGTTAACAAGTTGTTTTTTTGTTTCGGTGCAGTTTGAGCCAAATCGTAAAAATTTTCTTAATTCAACGCTTCCAAAACATAGTCTCTTATCACCTTTCCTGTCGTTCTATATATGTGTTGTTGATGACCACCATTCATTTATAAAATCTTTAAATAGTGGTGTTCCTCAGGGATCTGTTCAATCATAAACTCTTTTTCCACTTTTCTACTTTTCGTCAATGATGTCCTATCTGTCACTTCGCCTGTTATGCACTCTTATGCAGAAGATTCCACCCCTCAATACTCCTTATAACTTGAAACGCGATCCACTCGTCAACGAATGATTACAGGTCAACACTTTTCAAATATCTGTTGAGCATTTTTCTCATCAGTTTGAATGTGTCGACAATCTGAGAGCTTGGGCATTTGTAAAAGAAAAAAAGTTTTAATCTGTCAATGATTTCGCATTATGTTTTCGTAAATGTGTTGACAACTGGAAAATATTGCATTTTCTTGTCGATAACTTAAAATTTCATTTATTTTCAATATTTCAATAATTCCTTTAAAACGTTAACTTTTATTGATATATGGTCCTATATTTATTATTATTATTATTATTATTATTATTATTATTATTATTATTATTATTATTATTATTATTATTATTATTATTATTATTATTATTATTATTATTATTATACTTAGAGTGCAACATAATCAATATTGAAGTAGCAAATGATGTTCCTTCCCCGTACATACTGACCCGTGAGTGATGGTTCTGATACGATCTGATACGAATGAAGAATGTTGTATGCTAGCAACAACTCATTGTTCTGAGTTTTAGAAATAGGAATTTTTTTTTTGTTTTGTTGCAAATATAGGCATCTCTCTATCTATCTATCTATCTGTCTATCTATCTATCTATCAATATATATAAATATATATATATATATATATATATATATATATATATAATATATATATATATATATATATATATATATATATATATATATATATATATATATATATATAAAATATATAATTAAAATAGACAAAAAAAACCCCACAGGAAATAAAAACAAAAATTAAAATTGGAGCAAGGCTTTCGAAGGGATAGCCACCCTTCCTCTTTCAGGCTCTAGTTTATTAATAAACTACAGCCTGAAAGAGGAAGGGTGGCTATCCCTTCGAAATCCTTGCTCCAATTTTAATTTTTGTTTTTTATTTCCTGTGGGGTTTTTTTTTACTGTCTAAAATTTTACACGGTTATATAGTGTTATTATATATAATATATATATATATATATATATATATATATATATATAATATATATATATATATATATATATATATATATATATATATATATATATATATATATATTAGTGATGGCATCCGCAGAACTTTCTCATCAAAATTAACATCCGCATCCGTATCAGCATTTGTTGAAAATTCTATATCCGCAAATAAGAAAGTATTACATCCTATCTATCACTAATAATTTATATATATATATATATATATATATATATATATATATATATATATATATATATATATATATATATATATATATATATATATATATATATATATATATATATATATATATATATATATATATATATATATATATATATATATATATATATATATATATATATATATATATATATATATATATATATATATATATATATATATATATTCTATCCTTAATTTTTAGCCAAAGGCGATTGTAGTGCAAAGTTTTCTAATCTATCCTTAACAGGAAGATTTGGAAACATCTCAATTCTTCTAATCTTATCTCTAATCGCCAGTATGGCTTTCGTAAGAAACGCTCTACTGGTGATTTTCTTTCCCCTCTCATTGATCCTTGGTCCTCTGCTCTTCAGCATTTCATTGAATCCTTTGCTGTTGCGCTGGACATATCGAAAGCTTTCGATAGAGTCTGGCACAAAGATTTGATTTTTAAACTTTCTTTTTTCAGTATTTATCCTTCTCTCTGCGATCTTCTATCTAATTTCCTTTCTGGTCGTTCTATTGCAGCTATTGTAGACGACCATCGTTCTTCCTTTAAATCTGTTAATAGTGATGTTCTTCAGGGTTCAGTCCTATCCCCAACACTTTTTCTGCTTTTCATTAAGGACCTTCTCTCTATAACCTCATTTTCTATCCACTTCTATGCTGATGACTCCACCCTTCATTACTCCTTCCAGTTTGAAAGACGTCTTGGAGAAACTAACCTCTGATTTTTCACGTATTTCATATTGGGGCAGAGAAAACATGGTTATTTTCAATGCCTCAAAATCTCAGTTCCTTCATCTCTCCACTCGACACAATCTTCCACACAACTATGATGTCTTCTTCGAAAATACACAACTCAAACCTTCATCTGTTCTTAATGTTCTTAGGGTATTCTTTTTTCTTGATATTTCTTGGAAAGATTACATTACTCTCTTTCTGAACAAGCTTCTAAGAGGTTGGGTGTTCTGAGGCGCCTTCAGAGTTACTTCACGCCTCCCCAGTTGTTTGCTCTATAAAGGGGTGTTGCTCTCCCCTGTATGGAGTATGCTTCGCATATCTGGGGTGGCTCCACTCATAGAGCTCTCCTTGAGAAGGTGGAGTTTAGGGCTTTTCGTCTCATCAACTCTCCTGCTCTTACTAACTCTCTCCAATTTCTTTCTGCCCGTCAAATTGTTGCGTTACTCTCTCTTTACTATCGCTAATACAACAGACACTGCTCTTCTGAACTCTCTCGTCGCATACCTCCTTCACTGAGAAGAACTCGCGCGACATGCCTTTCTACACAGTCTCATCCTTTCTGTGTCCAACTCTCCGACCCTAAACTTAACCGCTTTGATTAATCTTACATATACTCTACTGGTAATGTCTGAAACACACTCCCTTTTTCTGTTTTTCCAACTTTCTTTGACTTTCATACTTTCATACTTTCGTACTTTGTATCTGGACATGTTGGTCTCCTTCGATCAAGATAGGATTTTTCCAGGACTCCGGTGGAATTTGGGAGACCTTCGGCATTTTGTCCGCCGGACCAGATATATATATATATATATATATATATATATATATATATATATATATATATATATATATATATATATATATATATATATATATATATATATATATATATATATATATATATATATATATATATATATATATATATATATATATATATATATATATATATATATATATATATATATATATATATATATATACCATTCAGGAATGGAATTTATTAAAATACTTTTCCATTTTAATTTTTTCCAAAGTTCCAAAAAGAAATGAAATATTAATGAATTTCTCACTAATATCTTCAGAACCAACTGATCATCTTCTTACTCTACCTAAATAAAAAATATACTAAAAACTTCCGTATATAGGTTTACTTACATCTCATATTCTTGCTTTACTTAAAACTACATTTCTTTAATTCCAGTTCATTCTTATAAATTATAACTCCCTCTCAATACATCCATTCTTCGGAAACAGATAATCTCTCTCAATGCTTCTCAGATCCTCATTAATTTATTTAGTTAAGTATGCGAGCTGTAATGCGGTATTTGTAGGACAAACTGGTCTACAATTAAAAGTGAAGACTGATAAGCATAGAGGAGTTTCCTTTAGAATTTACCTTCCTCTTTACTCTCCTGAACACTCTGCCATAAAAGACCATGGAGAGTCCACTCTTTTTCTTCTTCTAATTTCTCTATCCTTCAACATGCGTCTTCCTTTCTTGATTGCAGGATATTGTAGTTTTTATATAAAAACTTATTGCCCACCCTTAAATGATCAGCTTCTTCTATTGTCCTTTTCATTCAATAAAGAAGTCGTCCTTTTTCCCAAAATAGTTCAGCCTTTTTATTTTTATTTATCTCATTTCAATATCACTATTATTACTTTATTGTTATTATTTTATTTTAATTATTATTATTCTAAATATTAGAAAATATATTTATATTTTGATTGTATTTTAAAACAGAAATTTGTAAAATTTAGTTTGTTCTGAAGACGAACCGAAATACGGTGTGAAATGTTCATGGAGGTCAGCGTACTTCCTTTTTTGTGAAAGTACTCTTAGTCCGTTCGAAGAACATCCCTGCAACGATTCCGAACTGAATGAAAATTATCAAGAATGATAGGAGAAGGAGAGTTTTCCATTCACGGTAAGCATTGTCTCTCTCCCGAAGGACAAGTGAACAGATGCCATCGAATCATGGATTTTGAGCAGAAAAAGATTTAGTTGAAGATGGAATGAATCAACCCATCCCACCAAGGATCACAGCCTCTGCCTTTCCAGCAGAGACAGAAGCGTCCCCCGAGATAAAGCAAGATTCATCTCCAATGATAGTTAGCAAAGAAGCGACGCATTGCCCCCCAATTAGCCCTATTAAAGTGACAGAAAGTACGTTTAGGGCATGGTGGAGCTGTTGGAGAGAAAGCATTATAACTAAGAGCTATAAGATTATGGTCAGAGTTACCAATAGGAGGGAAAATGGTGTATTTATAACTAGAAGGAGTAGTGGTGAAGCATAAATCAAGTGTATTCAAGAACTGGTTTGGACGATCTGGAATGTGTGTGGGTTCCCTAATCAACTGCTCCAGATCGTTGAGAATGCTGAATGATTCGGCCTCCTCCTCTCCTGGATCAGTATGAGAGGAACCCAACCATTCAGTGTGGTGTTCGTTGAAATCCCCTAAATGGGGGACTTCAGCATTTGGATGAGAAGAAGTAACAGTCTCGTTAGAAGTAGTAAGATATTGAAAAGAACTGGAAAATCTGTTCCATTAGGGGAGCAGTAGCAGAAACACAAGATAATTGTAGTAGTAGGAAGAAAGATTTTAACTACAAAACATCGAAATTAGGAGATTCTAGATTTACGAGACGTGTCACAGGAGTGTTAATGCTAATATAGGCACAGACTCCACCATTCAGTCGGAAATTGTTATAAAAGTTGTAGTTGGAGACATTGAGGTCGTTAGAGAAAGAATCCCTTTCCAACTGGGTCTCAGACAGAAGCAAAAGGTTAGGATGAGAATTAGAGAGGTGATATTTAACAGATTTAATATGAAAGCGAAGACAACGGACGTTGGCAAAGTCAATAGAAAGCCCCATCTGCACCCACACACACGTCCTCTCAATCTCGTCATTCGAAGAGCACATAAGCACTCACCCACACTCACACAGAATCACACACACACTCACGCACACTCGCAAGCACACGAACGTACATATACAAACAGTAAACGAGCTAAAACGGGTTGTTAAAATAAAATAAGGATATTAAGCAGCCAAATAGAAAAAAATTATAATAATAACAATAAACGAATAATGAATAAATAAATATAGAAATAAAAAAGCAAATAAATTGGCAAATAAATGTTTAAAATAAACAATAAAATATAATTAGAACTTATCTTGATACTCGGTCTAGTAAAAAAAAAAAAAGTTCAAGGAGGCTAAAATTATATATATATATATATATATATATATATATATATATATATATATATATATATATATATATATATATATATATATATATATATATATATATATATATATATATATATATATATATATATATATATATATATATATATATATATATATATATATATATAATTAACTTCTTCATACCCAGTCTCATATCAATATAAAATTCAACAATATAATAAATACTCCATCCTAATCATAGGCTGTAACTTTAATGTATACCAATTATTTAACAAACTCTAAATAAATATGCATTCATAGGAGCTTGAAATACTGCATTTTGAACAGCAAAAACTTCCTCTAATGAACTAGGTTCCTCAACCCCAGCCCTAAATCTCTCATAGCTATTCCAATACCCAAATCTAACATGGACAACAGAAATAGAATTAGTGCACAATCACATTCCTATAATAAACGCACGCGAGCAAAGCAGCCACATACACAATCTGCAAAAGAACAAACTAAGCAGATATCACTAGCTACATAGAAATGCATTTGGTTAACACGTTGACTGCCGGAAAATGGGGCTGAGCCCGTTTTTGAATTTTTTTTTATTTTTTAACCGATTGAGCTGAAATTTTCAGTATATATAGCTTTTTTCCCGGCGAAAATAGTCCATTTCTAACGTTTTTACGAGTGATTAACCGTTTAGAAGTTATTTGGGGTCAAAAGTTAAAAAAAATTAGAATTGCGGGGTCAAACCACTGGTCCACATAAGCTGAAATTTTAACTGAACAATCTTAGCCCCAATATATGGATGCTGTACAAAGAGATTTTTGATATCACGTCTAGAAAAAAAGTAATAGACACTCAAATTTTTTTTTGAAAAAAATCATACCTTTCCGGAGAAAAAAATTATTTAAAAAAAAATGCCTCGAACAATTTTTTTTATTTTTATATATTGTTTAGAAGAGGGATAGGTCTATAACTTACGTTTAAAAGATTATAAAATAATATTTGTTTGAAGAAAGATATAGTCTCTCAAACTTTTAAAATTTTTGAAAATTGGCACAAAAATGGACCTTATTTGAAGAGCTATATCTCAGAACAAACAAGTTTGATCGAATAATATATAAAAAATATTGTAGCCCCATCATTTATCTATAAAACTACCAAAAATGAAATATGTAGTTTTTGTAGTTTTTTTTTTTTAAATATTTTTTTAAAAAAAGTTGTAAATTTTTTTTTTTGACAATTTTTGACTTTCGATAGTCGGTCAGTATTGGGCAAATAACAATTTTTCTATACTTCTGACAGCAAAAGTCTATCAGAAAATTTTGTAGCCAATAGATTTAGGAACACACACTTCAAATTTCAGACCAAAAAAAATTTTTATGTGGCCTCACCGTAGATTTGAACATTCCTAAAATTTCCGAAATAACTTCTAAACTTTAACTCCCTCGCAAAAACGTTAGGAATGGAGTTTTTTCGTCGGGAAAAAAGCTATCTATATTGAAATTTTCAGGAGAATCGGATGAAAATTTTTTTTTGAAGAGGTGCGGGCCGCAAGCGGCCCGCATGGCAGTCAACGTGTTAAAATATTAATAAACTTCACCAACAATCCTATAACTCCATGCATATATTTTTCTTGTTCACTCTCAGTTCTTTTCTAACAACATCGCAGACTGAAAGAGAAATTGTAGTACT
>SEYY01020134.1:70000-72500 GCA_009176605.1 Armadillidium nasatum
TATATATATATATATATATATATATATATATATATATATATATATATATATATATATATATATATATATATATATATATATATATATATATATATATATATATATATATATATATATATATATATATATATATATATATATATATATATATATATACCTGACAATGTTCCCGACTTTCCACCTAACTCTTGTGGAATATTAGTAGGCCTCTGGTCTTTTGCCCACCAGAGGTGAAATAATATATATATATATATATATATATATATATATATATATATATATATATATATATATATATATATATATATATATATATATATATATATATATATATATATATATAATATATATAATAAAATATAAAAAATATGTGCAGTATGTATAAGAGTAGAAACGACTGATGAGAGGAGTGGTGCCATGAAAAAGTAAAGAACTATTTATTTAAGGAGAGAGTATGCTTAAATTTAAAATATATTAATTTTCTTAGAGTTACTACGACAAAAATGGTTCATTTTGTTTAATTAAATGAAGGCAAATTTTCATTGAAATAATATCGGAAGAAAGTCAACGTTTTTAAAGAACTCAAAAATATCACTTAATTTAAAGAAAATAAATCAATTGGCATATTCCCTCTGCATTAGAGTAAAAACACTCTTTTATTTTTTAATTTAAATAACTAAAAATTCAGGAGTTGGTATTTAGATGTCCTTTTTCGATGCAGTGAAATAGGAGACATAATGTCGCATTACGTCTATTCTACTGTGTTCTGTATCAAGGGAAGAAAATTTTGCACTGGATTCTGTTCCAATTTTGAAGATGATATTTGGATGTACTTTGTTCAAGAAATTAGTTTTCATTATTATTATTATTATTATTATTATTATTATTATTATTATTATTATTATTATTATTATTATTATTATTATTATTATTATTATATTATTATTATTATTATTATTATTATTATTATTATTATTATTATTATTATTATTATTATTATTATTATTATTATTATTATTATTATTATTATTATTATTATTATTATTATTATTATTATTATTATCATTAATATTAATATTTATTACTATTATTATTTGCCATTATAGCTAATATTTTATTCACAATTTTTGTTTTCATGATATTGTGATATTTTCATTGCGATTTCCGTCATTGTTTTCTATTAGTTTTGATGATGGTCTCAGAAGTGAGAAAAAATGTCGATGGCGTTGCAATAAATAAAAATATAAGTTTGCAGCTGTCGCTTGAACCTTCTTCATCATGTATTAAAATTCCAACGAATATATTCGTTCATTTTATATATATATATATATATATATATATATATATATATATATATATATATATATATATATATATATATATATATATATATATATATATATATATATATATATATATATATATATATATATATATATATATATATGATATATTCCAACAGTAGACCCATCACTGTTCCCTCGTACTGTCTCTATATTCAATTTTCAACCAAAGGTGGTTGTGCAATGTGCATATGTGTTCAACGATATTGTTTGTTCTTGTGTGACTTATTTTCCGAATTTTCCACCATACATCTGAGGCTTTGTTGTTAATCTTCGACTTAATTCATTTGTTCCGTTAATGTATATCCTAACTATACTGACAATCTTAAATTCTCCGTCTATGTAAACTTCAAAATAGAGCATATTTTCTCTTCTTTTTCTTTAACTGAAATCATTTTATTTTGTTATTTTAATTTTTTCAACCGCTAATGACTTTCTTTAAATTCTCAAAATATATCAGGTGAACTCGCCTATCATTTCTCTATCCAAAATGATCTTAAGCAGATTATGAAGTCCATACCAGTATCACTGATCACTTTGGAGATGAACCTAGCATTCTTGGCCCTCTCTGAACTTGTAATATTTCTCCCTTTTCTATTAAACTCTATCTGCCTCCAGGTTTCTCAGATCACATTATCTTTGTACCTTTTTATTCCTCATCAAATATTCCGCAGGAAAGACTCCCGAATAATGAAAGGAAATGGTTTTGGAAAGTTGGTACAACAAATTAGCCGGACTTCTTCGTGCTTCTTTATATATATATATATATATATATATATATATATATATATATATATATATATATATATATATATATATATATATATATATATATATATATATATATAACCTTGAGCAGTTGGTGCATCTCCCTACCCGTATCAGTGATCGCTTTGGTGATGAACCCAACATAATTGATCTTTTCCTACTTCTAATCCTTCCCCTTATTCTGTTAAACTCTTTCCTCCTCTGGGTTCATCCGATCACCTTCTTATCTCTGTATCTTGTTCTGTCTCTTCAAGTCTTCCGCAAAAAGGGACACCGCCTTCGGCGGGGAGACGTTTCTAGCATTTCGGTGCCACTAAATGGTCTGACTTGCGGTTGTACTTTTCTGATTTCCCATGGAATGATAACTGTTTCCGTGGGAGGGGTCCTTT
>SEYY01020134.1:87500-90000 GCA_009176605.1 Armadillidium nasatum
TATTTTGCTGTGGAGCTAGACATATAGAAATCCTTCGATAGTGTCTGCCACTTCCCTCTTTCAATGTTTGCCCTTATCTCTGTGACATTCTCTCTGATTTTCTTTCTGATCGTTCAATAGTATCTGTTGTAAACTATAACCGTTCATCCTTTAAATCTATAAATACTGAGGTTTCTCTAGGTTCTGTCCTACCCTCAACTCTTTTTTTTACATTTCAGTAATGAAATTCTCTATGTTACTTCTATTATCTACTCTTATGCCCACAACCCTACCTTTCATTACTCTTTCATTGAAACTAGGAATGTGGTATTGGAATAATTATTATCCTGTGGTATTTCATTTAATTCTGATTGGGGTATGCAAAACATTGTTTATTACAATACCTCAAAAGCTCGCTTACATTAATTTTAAACTAGGTGTATTCTTCCACATAACTGTAACATCTTCCAAAACACACAATTCAAATCGTCTGTCTTTAATATTTTTTCCTCTTCTTTTTGTTCGCGTTTTTCCTTTTACTATTCATATTATTTATACTTCTTGACAAGCTTCAGAACAGTTTGGTGTTAGAATTTTTGGTCTTCGATATTGTTCGCTCATGTATTAAGTATGCCTTATGCCTCTGACGACTCTTACAGCTCTCCTGGAAAAGATGGTCTAAGGCTTCTCGTAATATCCTTCGCAATCACTCTCTAGTATCTTTCTGCTTGTCGAATTGTTAAGGTTCTCTATTACAACGAACACTGCTCTTATGAGCCCTCTTACTTCAAAATAAAACATTATTTCTTCTTTTTCTTTCTCAGAAATCATCATTTTTGATTTATTTAGTTTTTATGATACAGCTGGTGAAATCCCCTACAACTTTTCAGTTCAGAACAATCTTGAGCAGTTGATACAACTACCTTCCCGTATCTCTGACCGCAATAGGATGAACAGAACATACTTGATCTTTTCTTAACCTCTTATCTTTCTTACTGTGAAACTCTTTCTTCCTCTGGAAACACCCGATCACCTTCTTATCACTGTATCTTGTTCTGTTTCTTCAAGTCTTCCACAAGAACGGGGAGACGTTTCTGGCACTTCGGTGCTGCTAACTGATCTGACTTGGGGTTGTATTTAATTGATTTTCTTTGGAATGATTACTGTTTCCGTAGGAGGGATTATTTTATCTGCATGGAATCATATATTACAAATTCTTTCCCTTTAATTAAACCTAATCATGTGACCTTGGTATAACTTTTCCTATCCTCGTGTTATTCGCCATAGGGATACTGTCTTCAGGATTTACCGTTGTATTTAAACTCCAGGAATTCGTACAACTTATATTCCATCTCTGAAAATGGCAAAATCTATTTTCCGTATTACGAAAAACTTTTTTCTCGGTAGAAAATGCAAAAATCTTTCTGTTTTATCCTCCTAATGCATCTTCTGGCATTTTTCAAAAAAAAATAAATAAATAAATATATCAATAAATAAAATAAAATTTCAACTGTAGCTTTGCTTTCCTCTTTCCATCTTCTTGTATCTTTCGATGGCACAACTGCCATATTGCTTTCAATTAAAGCCGAATTCTTCGCTCAAAATTTTGCCTACTGTTCAACGTATACGATTCCGGAGCTATTACTACTCTTCCAACTCTTTCCGACTCATTTATTCCTACCATTGTAATATCTTCTAAAATTCTCTCTGAGCCCACACTGAGAAGGCGTACTATCTTGATGGTATCCTTCCTGTGGTTCTTAAAACTTGTGCTTCTGAGCCTGCACTCGGCCTCGGGACGAGTAAGCTGTCGCAGTAAACCTACGCCGCGTATCGCGCTCGGGACGTTTCACTATTTTATATCTCTTTGACCTTTTCCCCTTTCTGGAAACGAGAGCTCATAAAGCCTGTGCCGAAAAAGGGGGACCCATCTCAACCCTCTAACTACCGTCCAGTTTCTTTAACATCCGTTCTTTCTAAAGTTTTCGAATCTATCCTTAGCAGGAAGATTTGGAAACATTTCATTTCTTCTAATTTTATCTTTGATCGCCAGTATGGCTTTCGTAAAAAAACGCTCTACAGATGACCTTCTTCTCTTCTCTCTGATTCTTGGTACTCCGCTCTGTCCGGGCCCTTTGCTTTTGTCTTGGCTTCGAAAAGATCTAAGAAATCCTTGATTTTTCTTTGTTAGGAAATCCTCTCTGAAATCTATTTTCCTCTCTGATTTTATTTCCTATAGTTCTATAGCAGCTATTATAGACGACCACCCTTCACCCCATAGACATATTAATAGTTGTGTTTCTCAGGGATCTGGCCTATCCCAAACTCATTTTCTGCTTTCATTAATGATTTTCTATCTATTTCATCTTCACTTTTCCACTTCTATATGCAGACGATTCCACCTTCATCACTCCTTTTAATTTGAAAGTCGTCCAACCCCACAGCAATCAATTGACTCTAGGAAGGTAGCTCTGGAGCAGCTAAACATGGATCTTCCTCGTATTTCTACTTGGAGCAAAGA
>SEYY01020134.1:97500-102500 GCA_009176605.1 Armadillidium nasatum
ATAATGAAAGTACTCCCACACTGGGTTTAATAGTAGGAGTGATAGAGCAGGACAGACCATTCCGTTTCACTCCTTTGCCCTTTGGTTCATCTCTTTTCAAGTTTCACCTTCTCAGAGGGCCTTTAGTGTACTCTTGTCTCATATTGGAGTGTCTAATGTTCTCACTACCCGTACACCCCACTCTTCACATATTCCCACAAATTTACAAGCGATTACTCGTATACATTTCCATTAAATAAAAACAAAATGGCGAAATAAAAAGCAGCCTCAGAGAAATTTGGAGGGGCGTCATCCAAACAATTTCCTTCATTCTCCCCGTCCCTCATCACGACTTGGGAGTTGGTGACCTCCGATGATGGGACTGGGGCCACCAAGTCCTTCATGCCAGCTGTCCCTGATACACGTTCTTCTTTTTTTATTAATTTGTACAACAATATGGTCTCTTGTCTAATTTCCACTTTGTCGTACTCACCTCTTTTCTTCTAGACCTCATCTCTTATTCTTAAGTGAAACTCAGGTATTTGAGTGCTCTGACAGCAAATCATACTCTGTTTCCTCCTACTGTCTCTTTCCTCAATTTTCAGTCAAAAGCGGATGTTGTGCATGTGTGCGCAACGATGTTGGTTGTTCTCGTGTCTCTAATTTGGAGTCTTCTCACTTTTCTACTTTATGGCTTAAACATTCTTGCAACTCTACAACAAAATTCATATCTCCTATCTACTTTTCATCTAATTTCATCTAATTTTAAGTATAAAAAATTGTTCGACTATCTTAACTCCAAAATAGAATTCATTCTTTCCTCTTCTCCTTTCTCTGAAATCATCATATTAGGTGATTTCAACGTTCACCATCCCAATAGCTTTCATCTAGTTCACATGATTCAGCTGTTGTACTCGACTACGAATATTCTATCCAGAACAACCTTGAAAAGTTTGTGCATCTCCCTACTCATATCCCTGTCCGCCTTGGTGATGAACCCAACATACTTGATCTTTTCCTAACTTATTTCCTTTCTCCATCTACAGTTAAACTCTTTCCTCCTCTGGGTACATCCTATCACCTTTTTAGCTCTGTATATTTTTGTCTCTTCAAATCCTCCACAAAAACGGACCCCGCTTTTAACAAGGAGAAGTTTCTGGCATTTTGGTGCGACTAACTGGCCTGACTAGTAGTTTTAATTTTCTGATTCCCATGGAATGATTACTGTTTCCGTGGGAGGGGTCCTTCGGAATGTGTAGAGCGCATAACCGAGGTTTCTCTCTCACATGGAATCGTACATTCCATATTCTTTCAATTATACTAAACCTAACAAACCTTGGTTTAACTTTGCTTGTGGTCGTGCTATTCGCTGCTGGGATTCTACCTTCAAGGATTACCGTTCTCTTCAAACTCCAGAAACTCACCCAACTTATTTTTCATCTGGGAATCGTACAAAATCTCTTCTCCACAATATCAAAAACTCATTTCTCCATCGTAAATGCAATATTTCTGGTTCTTTTTCCTCACGCCCTTGAGGACTTTTCTGCTCCTTCGCTCCTTCTTCTTTCCCTCTTCTAGTATCATCTGACGATATACCTTCGTTTTTCTTTCCTCTAAAGCTGAACTCTTCGCTCAAACTTTTGTCTCTAATTCAACCTTAGACGATTCCGGAGCAATTCCTACTCCTTCAACTCCTTCCAACTCATTTATGCCTAAAAGGGGCAGTGTGAATGGAAGTAGAAAAAGGTTCATTGGTTTGTAGAATTGGATGTCTGAATGTAAGGGGAATAAATGATGATACGAAACAAGTGGAAAATGTAGAGACTTGCAAAGTTAAAAAATTGAATTTGTTAAGGTTGTCGGAAACAAAGCTTGAGGAGAAGGTGAGTTCGTATTTTGGTGTTTTAAAGATTTGTTTTCGGATTTTAAAGATTTGTATTCGGGGTTATTTAATTTATTTATTGACAAAGTGGTAAGAATAATAGAAAGGGTGGGTAAAGGGGTGAGAATGAGGGAGCAAGAGATGCAAATGTGTTGATGTATGCTGATGATGATGTACTTTTGGGGGGAAACACAGGGGAGTTTGAAGGTATGGTGGAAGAGTTTGCAAGAGTATAATGTGACGAGATGGTCTTAAGAGTAAATGAGAGCAAGATGAAAAAGGTAGAGAGAGGGGAGAAGGGTGTAGATGGGAGAGATGAAAGTGGGGTGGGAGAAATTGGATTAGATCAATACATTTAAATATCTGGGAGTGAATCTTGTGGAGAGGGATGATAGTGAGGGTGCTAAAGTTGGGCATAGAATAAGAGAAGGGGAGAAGGTGTTGTTGGTTTGAGGGATATTTGAAATAGAGAAAGATTGCCAAGAGAGGTGAAAGTGAAAATGTTTGAGAAACACTGTATACCGGTGGTTATGTATGGGAGGGAAGTATGGAAGTTGAATGTGAGGAAAAGGAAAAAAGGTTGAAGTTTTCGAAATTAGAGGTTTGAAGGCGGTGTGTGGAGAAGGTAGAAGGGATGGAGTCAGGAATGTTAGAATAAGGTACATGTGTGGTTGGAGAAGGAGTATGGTTGGGAAAGCTGAACAGAGCATGCTGAGGTGGTTTGGGCATGTTTGTAGGATGAATAAAGAGATATTAGCACAAAAGGTATTTGTATAAAAAGTGGAGGGTGTAAGAGGTAGGGGAGGACAGAGGGAAGGTTAAATGAGCGGGGTCAAAGAGTTATTGAGGGATAGAGGGATTAGCTGGAAGGAAGGTGTGCGGTTGACGGAGGATAGGAGGGGAAAAGATTGGTGAGGATGTGTGTTGGGGAATGGATGTGACCTAAGGAAGATCATCACCCGACAATTGTGGAAAAAGTTGAGAGTAAAATATATATATATATATATATATATATATATATATATATATATATATATATATATATATATATATATATATATATATATATATATATATATATATATATATATATATATATATATATATATTATATATATAATATTAGTGATGGATCGGATGTCATATTTTCTCATTTGCGGATGCAGATGCCAAATGTCGAATTTTGGTAAAATGCGGATGCGAATGTGAATGCGGTTGTAGAACTTTCGTCAAGTGCGGATGCGGATCTTGAATTTTCGAAGTGAGGATGCGGATGCGGATGCGGATGCTAATGAGGATGTTATATATATATATATATATATATATATATATATATATATATATATATATATATATATATATATATATATATATATATATATATATATATATATATATATATATATATATATATATATATATATATATATATATATATATATATATATATATATATATATATATATATATATATATATATATATATATATATATATATATATATATATATATATATATGCATTCTGATTAAACCATGTTGCTAAAAGACAACCGTTAGGAATATGTTGAAAACTGTCATTATTTTGTCGTTTTCAAGATTGAGAATAAAGTCGAAAAATGATGAATGGCTCAGAAGGGTTTCTCAAAACATTATGATACTTAAAACGAATTTCACAAAATTCAGCAGCTAATAATAATAATAATAATAATAATAATAATAATAATAATAATAATAATAATAATAATAATAATAATAATAATAATAATAATAAAAAAAAAAAAAAAAAAAAAAAAAAAAAATAATATATTAAAATAAAAAATACATAGAATTTCCAAATAATAATAATAATAATAATAATAATAATAATAATAATAATAATAATAATAATAATAATAATAATAATAATAATAATAATAATATCAATAATCACGATTTTAAAAAAGTATTTTTAAACGACATTTGCTGTGGTCGTTATTATATAATGAATTAGGGTATTAAAGATGATGCTTGATCGTTTTATTTTTTTGTTTTTTTGTTGTTTTTTTTAACTTTTTAAAACTTTTTTTTAATCAAGAAGCATGTAAAGTGTATTGGAAAATAAAATGCTAATTTATATATTCTTCTGTTTCTTATAAAAATGAAGATTTGTGTTCGGGTTCGTAAAAATGTTTGATCAAAACCTCTTGTGAAAGAAAATAATTTTTTTTTTTTTTAGTGTATTCATTGTAAAGCGGTACTTTCTATTATGTTACCGTTATATTAAATTGTATTTTAAAATTTTCAATATTTCTTATTCTTTTATTCTAAGATATGAATTTGATGAGAAGCAATCATACGAAAAAAAATATTTATATTTTCTCCTTTGATATTTCTCTAATATATTCAACAAGTCTAAAAATAATTAACTTTTATATTTCCCTTTTCCTATTATCGTATTTATTTCTCATTCCTCTATAGGGAAAAAATTCTTTCCATTTTTGCTAAAAAAAATTTTGCTTCCTCAATAAATACTCTTCAATAGATAGAATAGATACAATATATTTATTTACTCCTTACAATAGCGTTTATTTTCACTTAAATTTGAATTTTTAAGACTCCTTCCAGATATTTCAAACAGGAGCCTAAAACATAAATAATTGTACAGATAAAATGTCTTAATCCTCAATAGTCACTTTACTAATTTGCAGTTCTTGCTTAACTTCATTTCACTACAGCATTTGCCTTCTTTCTCTCTTACATATATATATATATATATATATATATATATATATATATATATATATATATATATATATATATATATATATATATATATATATATATATATATATATATATATATATATATATATATATATATATATATATCCTTGCACTGGTGATCATCCAAAGAGAAAATAATAGAAAAAGTGGATTTAAAACCAAAATTCTTTTCGTTATGTTAAATTAAAATTCTTTCTAACTAAATTATTGGAAATGAACTTACGAATGTTTAAACACTTCATTCACTCTTGCTCGTTGTTATAATTCTGCCTTTAATCTACGGTTTTTACAAACCCTTTTTAATCTCAGAATTATATATATATATATATATATATATATATATATATATATATATATATATATATATATATATATA
>SEYY01020134.1:110000-145906 GCA_009176605.1 Armadillidium nasatum
TCATGCGAAAGCATGGCTCCCCCTTCTGCTACGAGAGCGAGCAGCTGCAGTTGTAGTACCTATAGAAAAGAGATAATGCACCAGGGTCACGTGAGTTTGGAAGGAGCGGACAGTTTATTAATCTGTTGGCCTTAGACTTAACACTATCCAAAAGAGATGTGGAACCAGAGTTCCTCCAAATGTGAGAACAGTACTCCATACAATTGCGAATAAGACTCTTATATAATTGGAGCAAGTGCTGGAAGAAAAAAATTCCCTCAATCTGAACAGTATTCATAGTTTCTTTGAAGCCGTCCTAGCAACCATTGTGATTTGAGGTTTCCGAGAAAGTTTATTTTTAGACCAAGAATGTTAATGTTGTTTACTGGTAAGACGGGAGAGCCGTCGAAGGAGATAGGAAAGTTGAGAGGTGTTTTCGAGAGGAAGATGTGAAGAAGTTGAGTTTTTAAAGAGTTGAACTTCACAAGGGTGCTATGACCCCACAGGGAAATCCCATTCAGATTGGCAAGAATGGAGTTAGAAAGTTGAAGACGAGAAGCAACTCTAGAAGCAAAAGAGGGAGCAGATTTGTAATTAGTGGAAGAGTGGAGAGTTGAGCCATCGGCAATAAGAATGAACAGAGTTAGAAGTGGAGCTGAGAAGATCGTTGATGAAATGTAAAAATAATGTTAGAGATAGAACAGAACCCTGAGGGACACCACAATTGACAGAAAAGGAGGAAGAAGTCTCTCCATCGACAAGTGCTGATATGAAAAGACCTGAGAGAAAACTAGACATAAGTAAGCAAAAAGAAGGGGGAAACCCAAAGGAAGAGAGCTTGGAGAGTAGTGACGCATGCCACACTCGGTTAAAAGTATTGGAAATGTCAAACCTTACCACACAAGACTCCCCATAATTCCTAAGAGCAGAAGATCATAAACCAGTAAGATAGGAAATTATGTCACCAGTAGACTTCGAACGTCGAAAGCCATATTGATGATTTGAAAGAAGGGAGTGAGACTCCAGATGATCCAGGAAATGAGAGTTAAGAAGAGTTTCAAATATTTTAAATAGAACATTAGTGAGAGTTATAGGGCGATAGTTAAGAGGGATCAGAGCGGCTACCCTTCTTCGGGATCGGCTGAGCATATGCGTGGTTCCAGCATTGAGGAAAAATATTAGTATTTAGGCAAAGAGAGTAGAGTTTAACAAGAACAGGTGCCAGCTCAGACGCACACTCCCTAAGAACACGGAGGGAAATGTCATTCGGGCTGCTGGTCTTCATGACGTTCATAGTTTTCTGGATCCCATGGATCTGATCATGTGAAATCACAGGAAATGACATGGGATACCTGAGATGAGAAAGAGTAGGAGGAGGGGGAGCCAGAATCGTTGAGGATTGAATTGGAGGGAAAAAGGAGGTCGAAGATATTTGCCTTTTCAGAAGGAATATTGGCAGCAGATCCATCAGTGCGAAAAAGAGAAGGAAATGCAGATTTACACAAGTTATTAGGGATGTTTTTGGCTAGAGACCAGAAAGTTTTATCAGTAAGAGAACCAAGGAGGTCAGTGCACTTCCTTTTAGTGAAAGGACGCTTGGCCTGTCAGATAATATCCCCACAACGATTCCGAGCTGAATGAAAATTAGCAAGAGTGATAGGAGAATTAGAGTTTTTTCACTCACGATAAGCAATGCTTCTTTCATGAATGGAATGAGAGCAAGCAGAATCGAACCATGGGTTTTGATGAGAAAAAGATTTAGTTGAAGATGGAATGAACCTTCTCATCCTACAGCGATTACGTCCCTCACGTTTTCGGCAGAGACAGAAACAACCTCCGGGACAAAAACGGGATTCATTCCAAGGGAAGCTAGCAAAGAAGCGGAGTGGTGCCCTCCAACTAGCCCTATCAATGTGGTAGAAAGTATGCTTAGGACATGGTGAAGCTGCTGGAAAAAATGTATCATATCTAAGAGATATAAGGTTGTGGTCAGAGTTACCGATAGTGGGAAAAATGGTGTATTTATATTTAGAAGGAGTAATGATGAAGCATAAGTCAAGTGTGTTCAAGAACTGGTTAGAACGATCTGGAAAGCATGTGGGTTTCCTAATCAGCTGCTCCAGATCATTAAGAATGCTGAATGATTTGACCTCATAATATATTGTGTATAATATATATATATATATATATATATATATATATATATATATATATATATATATATATATATATATATATATATATATATATATATATATATATATATATATATATATATATATATATATAGAGAGAGAGAGAGAGAGAGAGAGAGAGAGAGAGAGAGAGAGTAACGCCGTCGAAACGATGTAAGTACCTCCCACAGGGTATATAACCAGCTGAGTGATAGGATGGTCAAGACCATTCCGTTTCAATATGTTGCCCTTTGGTTGGTTCCTTTTCGGGTTTCACCTTCTCAGTAGGTCTCTATTATACCCTCGCCTCATTTTGGAATGCCTATGCGCCCCCTACACCAACCTCCCCTCTCTCTTCGCATGCTCCCACAAATTTACAAGTGCTTACTCATACATTAAATCTATTTTCATAGATCTAAAGTTTCACATTTCAGTAGTTTTGTTTAACTTCAAAAAAATTAGATTTTACGGATAGCAAAAACGTAAAGTAAAGTTTATGATCATTGAATGTTTTCAAATTAGATTCTTCATTACTCCTTTCAGTTTGAAAGACGTCTCTTCCAACAGTAGGTAAATGACCCAAAGAGGGTGGACTTGGAGCAAATAACCTGTGATCTTTCTCAAATTTTGAATTGTGATGGAAAAAACATGGTCATTTTCAATGCCTCAAAAACTCAATCCTCCATCTTTCTACTTGACACAACCTTCAACACAACTATGACATCTTTGAAAACACACAACTCAATCCTTCATCTCTCCTTAATATTCTTGATGTTTCTTTTCATTGTGATCTTTCTTGGAAAGATCATTACTTCTCTTTCTAAACAAGCTTCTAAGAGGGTGGGTGTTCTGAGGCGCCTTCAGAATTTCTCCACGCCACCTTAGTTGCTCGCTCTTTATAGAGGTATTATTCGTACATGAATGGATAATACATCACAAATGTTAGGTGGTTCGTTCCACTCATACGGTCTTATCAACTCCTCGCTCTTACTAAGTCTCTGCAGTCGCTTTCTACACGTCGTATTGGTGCGTCACTCTCTCTATACTATCGTTGTTACAACGAACACTACTCTTCAGAAGTCTCTCTTCTCACACTTCATCCACTGAGCAGTGCTCGTGTGACACGCCTTTCTACATAGTCTCATCCTTTCTCAATCCTACAACACTCCAACCCCAGACTTAACCTCTATTCTCAATCTGGTAAAGTCTGGAAAACACTTCCTTTGACTTGCACACCATCAAACGACCGTGTATCGGGACATGTCGATCTTTAACTGGACTCTGAGTTTAATATTCCCCCAACTCTTGTGGAAACTAGTAGGCCTCTGGCCTTTGCCAACCAGAGAATATATATATATATATATATATATATATATATATATATATATATATATATATATATATATATATATATATATATATATATATATATATATATATATATATATATATATATATATATATTCGTAAAAACTAGATTTAAGATAAAAACCAGATTTTCCTACAAAAAACTGGTTTCAACTCTCTTTTAAGTTAGGTTAGGTTAGGCTATTAGGTTATCTAGAATTAGTTACAGTAAAATTGGTTTTTACGGAAATATATATATATATATATATATATATATATATATATATATATATATATATATATATATATATATATATATATATATATATATATATATATATATATATATATATATATATATATATATATATCAGTGATGGGCGAATTCGGCAACTTTCCGATTCGATTCTGAATCCGAATCTGGTATTTTTGAAATTCTTAAATCCTAATCGATAAAAAAAAACTCGAATCCGAATCCGGATTCGAATTGTTACTAATGATTATTTTAACAAAATTAAGAGGAAATGAAAATTATTGATTTTTTTCTCTTTGGAGTCAAATATTTAATCTTAAAGACACCACCATCAAATTTAGGCAATGTTTATTACACATATTTTTGCATTATTGTAAAATTTCTGTAGTTTCAAAATTTTGACACTTCAGTGGTACTCCTTATTTTTTTTTTTTTTTTTTTTTTTTGGCCGATCAAGCCCAAGTTTTCAGAAACACTGTAGGAAAAACATATTTAAAAAATTATTGGACACTTTTTTTTTTTTTTTTTAATTGGATCCTTAAAAAAAAAAAAAGATAGTCAAAATAGTTTCGACAGAAGTTTTGAAAAAGAAAATTCTTTTTTCAAAATTTTTGAGAAATTGTTATGTTCGTATCCTTTTCCTAAAAATAAATATAACAAATTTATTTTATGATAAATTGAAGACAAGGTTTATGTGGAGTCAATAAAAGAAATTTGGCCTACATCAATGAGGTGACAAAAAAAGCTATTACAAAAAAGAAGAAGAAATTGTAGAGAACTTTTGGATTTTTCACAACCCATCTTTATTTCGACGCCAGGGTTTTGCCACTTGACCGATCTGGCACCAAACTTTCAAGAACACTGCACAAGAACTATATCTAAGAAAATTATTTGTGAGAAATTTTGATATGTATCACAAGAAGTACATTCTAGCCAAAATATTTTTTTTTTAAATTCCAAAAAATTCCAAAAAATTATTTTTTTTTCTCCAAATATTTTTGGAGTGAGAATCTTTTTCTAATATTATTAATATTATTAAATCTGAACAACTATTTGTTAAGAGAAGGTTTTTCTACAGTGTTCCTGAAAATTTGGGCTACATTGGTCAAACGAAAAAAACATTATTTAAAAAAAAAAAAAAAAAAAAAAATGGTCTGTGATCTCGAAAACTATTGATCCTACTGAAATTTTACATGAATGCAAAAATGCGTATGTCGCCCAATTATGAGCCATCCCAAAGTTGTATGTTGGTACCTTTAAAACTAAAATTTTCATTCCAAAAATGGTTCGAGCCTTTTTTTTTCTTTTTATTCTTTTTTTTTTTTTTTTTTTTTTTTTTTTTTTTTTTTTTTTTTTTTAATTAATATTATATATATATATATATATATATATATATATATATATATATATATATATATATATATATATATATATATATATATATATATATATATATATATATATATATAATATATATATATATATATATATATATATATATATATATATATATATATATATATATATATATATATATATATATATATATATATATATATATATATATATATATATATATATATATATATATATATATATATATATATATATATATATATATATATATATATATATATATATATATATATATATATATATATATATATATATATATATATATATATATATATATATATATATATATATATATATATATATATATATATATATATATATATATATATATATATATTATATATATATATATATATATATATATATATATATATATATATATATATATATATATATATATATATATATATATATATATATATATATATATATATATATATATATATATATATATATATATATATATATATATATATATATATATATATATATATATATATATATATATATATATATATATATATATATATATATATATATATATATATATATATATATATATATATATATATATATATATATATATATATATATATATATATATATATATATATTAGGACACATAAACTGAAGAACAGGCACAGTTGCAATGTTGCAAGGCACTGGCACTGTTGCAATGATGCATGCAATATTGCAAGGGGCGTAGCCCTCTCTGAGGGGGGAAGGGGTCGGAGCTCCCCTTTCATGGTCTTTCGTGAGGCAATTTTAATCCGATTAATCTTATAATATGTCGATTAATCGGATAATCCGATAATTAAGTATGTTAATCCCTTAATCCCCGCCCCTTTTTGACACTTAACCCCACCCACTTTTCCATTGTACGTGCAGCCAGGCACGTGCCAAGCCTTATTTGATCCTCATGTGCTAGTTCCAGGGCCTAACTCATGCTCTTTCCTGAGTGCCATTTTTAGCTCTTTCTAGCTTTTTCTATCACTTTCTAGCACTTGGCACTCATGCAAGTCCATGTCAACATGAGGTGAAGGAGGGTGCCAGTGTCAGCAGGCATTGAGAGTCAGGTGTCATTGCAAGTGCTTCTTTGCAACATTACAAGGCACTCTCGGTGATGACGTCATCTGCGCATGCTCACGCACCTTCCCCTATGACGTCATGGCACAGGGCTATCTCGAGACTATGATGTCATCCGACCCCCATTTTTATTCATCACGTCGTGGTTTTTATTTCCATATATTTTTTTCTCTTAACTACTTGATATCTGTCCGCCATCTTGGATATCGGGTCCGTCATCTTGGACTAGGCATCAGCCATTTTGGAAAAGGTATTCGTCATCTTGGTTTTGGTATTGGCCACCCTGGCATTCGCTATCTTCAATTTCTGAACGCCAACTTGGATTTCTGTCCACCATTTTGTCCACGTGGTATCCGACATTTTGATCACGTGGTTTTCAGCTCCGTAGATTTTCTTCCTCCATCATGGATTTGAATTTTCCCGCCATATTTTCTTGTCCACAGAGCCATCTATTGAGTGAAAATCAAACTTCCTCATCGTCCAATATTCACAGTGAGAACTTAAAACTATTGTGAGACTAGGATTTGAAACCTCAGCCTTCTGATTTGAATTCCATCACGCTACCACTACACCAACTTGATCATATCTTAGAATGAGCGAATTGTTCTATTCACTCTGCACGTTTTCGACTTTGAATAGCTACTATTTTTACTGATTGTATAATAATCATCTATTGTTAAATAACATTTATGCATTTTATGGTTATTACGTATTTCATCTCCGTAGATTTTCTTCAACGATTCCGATTGACGCTGGCCCATTGCTGGGAGCGTGGCGCGGCGGACGCGGAATAATCACGGGGTGCGACCACATGTCGCGCTATTCGGTGGACGCGGCGCGCGAACGCATGCACAAACATTCGTGGATGTCATCACGTAACATTTTATTTTTACCACTTTCAAATACGAATGTAAAAATATTATGACGTCATGACCATATTTTTTGTGACGTCATACTTTTCCTTTATTTATTTGCATTCTATCCTTCTATATGGGTACATGCACACACATACATACACACACCATTTGCTGTGACTTCATGGTACAGGCAATCATGAGACTATGACACATTTTTTTCCTTATGACGTCATCAATATCACGTGACTTTGAATCCTCAGACGGACGCACGGAATAACGCAATGCATAAACATTCATGACCTCATCATCACGTGGCATTTTTATTTTTAGAGGGAATATTTATCACTTTCAAATACGAATGTAAAAATATCATGACGTCATGACCATATTTTTTGTGACGTCATACTTTTTCTTTATTTATTAGCATTCAAGTCCTGACTTGAAACTTTTTTATTTAACTTAAGCAAACATCTCTGTATTTTTTCTTTTTATTTATTTTAAATTTTTATTTATTTGTATTTATTTTTATTTTTTCTATTTTTCTATTTTTTTATTTTTTATTTTTTATTTTTCTTTATCTTTTTCTTTTTTCTATTTTTTATTTCTTCTATTTTTTTCTTTTATTTTTCTTTTTGTTTTTTATTTTTAAATAAATTATTTTTCATTTATTTTTATTTAGTTCTTTTTTATTTTTTTATTTTGTATTTTAATTTTTTTTTCAAGTCCTGACTTGAAACTTTTTTATTTAACTTAAGCAAACATTCTGTATTTTTTTATTTTTTATTTTTTTTATTTTTATTTCTTTGTATTTATTTTTATTTTTCCTATTTTTCTAATTTTTTTTATTTGTTCTTTTTTACTTTTCTTTATATTTTTCTTTTTTCAGTTTTTTTATTTTTTTCAATTTTTTTATTTTGATTTTTTTCTCTTTTCTTTTGTTTTTTATTTTTAAATTATTTTTATTTCTATTTTTATTTTTTTTATTTTTTTTACTTTGTTTTTATTTTTAGTTTTATTTTTTAAATAAATTATTTTCCATTTTTATTTTTTTTTTATTTTTATTTTTTATTTTCCTTTTTCTTTTTTTTCTTTTTCTTTTTCTTTTTTTTATTTTTTATTGTTTTTACTTTTACCAAATACAATCTTTACCATCTTCTTCTCACATAAAAACATACGCAAGTACAAACAAACCCACATAACTACATCGAAGATATCATCATGCTACCCGCATTCATGAAATTGTCATGGTAACAAACTCCAGCCATTATCCTAATCGCAGGATTTGAAATTTTTTCTACTTCGTCGCTCATGCAAGTAGTGAAAGTATTTAATACGTATAAGGACTCAGGATGACCACTCACTCACTCACCCAATCACATTCACATTTGCTCGCATGCAAAGAACCATATGATTTCAATGAGGAAAATTCCATTTTACGGAAGAAAATATGTGGGTTCATAGAGATCTCGATCCAAAACGTTATTTGCTTGCAAACAACGCGGGAAGATACTTGCGGCATATGTGTCAGCGAGGAATAGTTACTACCAGTAGTTAGTAGTAATGCGTTCGGAAAATCTGAATGGGGGCAGAAACTCGCAAATAAACCCTCACAACTTCCTTAAGGCTGACAGGAAGAGTACTGGGCATATCAAGGGATACGGTACGGCACTTTCTACAAATGTACTAAATTTCTCTTTCAGAGCACATATTGTGCACGGTCTGCATCCCGGCGATTCTGGACGTCGGTTGCAGATCCTTTATTGCCTGTGTTCCGTTTTAGACAATAACCCAGGCGCGCAGAGTCGTATTTTGTGGACGGATGAGGACAGATTTACCAAAAATGGCATAATTAATAGGTGGAGTTATCGGTACTGGGCTGAGAAAAAAAACCGGCAAATTACTTACAGCATAAGAAACCAGGAAGTTCTACTCTTTAAATATATGGCGTGGATTACTAGATAATATGCTGGTTGAGCCGTACTTTTACCATGGAAACCTAAATAGCGAATGATATCTGGAATTTCTGGAGACTACTCTGCCAGATCTTCGTGACATACAATTGCATATACGTCAGAATTTGTATTACCAGCAGGACGGATGCCCAGCACATACCACAAGCACTGAAAAACAACACCTAAATGTAACATACCCCGGCAGGTAGATAGGAACACAGGGTCCTATTCTGTGGTCTCATGGATCACCAGACCTTACTCCCATCGACTATTAACTGAAGAACCGTGTCTACGGCGGCTTCACAAGCCAGATGGCATCAGTTAATGACCTCTTATGTCAAATCACTCAAGTTTGATAGATAGTCGTCCCAGAATTTATCGCCTTGGCAACAGGACAAGAGTAGATCAGACGGGCTGAACTTTGCGAATGGAATGAGGGCAGACATTTCAAGCACCTAGTATGAGGTATACATACATATACTGTGAAGAATGTGTGAGATATCGGATGGTACTACAGTAAAGGATTTCATACTATGCCGATATAAATCTTATTGATGCACTGTAACTAAGCTGATATGCTACGTAGTTTTAAATCTTTCCATTATCCCCCATAACTGTTCATCGTAACTATTACGTACTTTTAATAGCAGCTAATACGTACGGACGCTTTATATGAGGCCTTAGGCCCTCATTCGCTATGTTCTAAACCTATTACAACTAACATTTGTTGGTAAATATTCCCTGCAGCAGCAGCACGTATGTTTCGCGATAACTGAGAGGTAACGACGCTTTGGATCGAGATAATTGTCTTTATGAACACTAAATAAATTCTACCGTAGAATGCAATTTCACAATCGAAATCATACGGTTCGATTGAAAATTCGGAGGTAGGTTCATGCGCAATTTTCATAACTGTGCATAAGCGTTTACCAATTATGCTTTATCACAAATAACTAGGATTTAATTGGCACACATTTTATTCTTACAAGTTTCCTGATCTATATATCTATCTATCTATCCACCTACTCATCAATTTATTTGCCTATCTATCTATCTATCTATCTATCTATCTATCTATCTAACTATAATATATATATATATATATATATATATATATATATATATATATATATATATATATATATATATATATATATATATATATATATACATATATTTGACTTGGTATAGCATGCGTCACTGTTTCCAAGCTCCACCCCTTTGGGTTTCCTGTTTATCTTTACTTATTTATGTCTAACTTTCTTTATAATGGTTCCATTTCGGCTGTTGCTGATGGGCGATTTCTTCTTTCCCTATTAATAATGGTTCCTCAGGGTTCTGACTAGTCTCCTACTCTATTCCTATTTTTCATTAATGTTTTCAGCTGCCCATCTACTCCTTTTCATTTATAAGCCGATGACTCAAACTTTTATAATACTCATTTCAAATTTGCTCTCTCCTTCTTTTGCTCCAAGAGCTATTTCTCGTCTTAGTTTTTCCAATTCTATTCTTGCTGGTCTAGATAGAATTTCCCAGTGAGATCATCCCAACGTTGTGAAATCCAACTCTTTTAAAAACTCAACTTCTAGAAATCTCTCTCTTAAAGACACCTCCTAACTTTTCTATTTATTTCGATGTTTCTTCCGTCCCTCTTGTTGACAATGACAATATAAACATCCTTGACCTTCACATACACAGGAACATACCTTGGAAACATCATATCACAAAGGTTGCTAGAGCGGCCTCAAAGAAACTGAGAGTTTTGCTGCTTAGTGTGCGAGAATTTTTATCTTCTTCGCAGTTACTCCAATTATGCAAGGGTGTCATCCACCTTGTATGGAGTACTGCTCACATATCTGGAGTGGCTCATGCTTCACTCACCTTTTGGATAGGATCGAGTCAAAAGTTAAAAGACTCATTAACTCTTCCACTCTTCCCAGCTCTCTTGACCCTTTATCTTTGCGACTTGAGAGAACTGGACACCAGTATACCTCCACCCTTATGGAACAAGAGGTGCATTGCTATGAACATGAATTTTGTGTGGCATTGGTAACTTCGGGCTTCTCCACTGCAGTTCCTCAATCTTTCCAACCACTTCTGTTTTGTGGAATTCTCTTCCATCTTCTGTGTTTCCTGCCGAATTTAATCTCAATTACCTTCTATTTATATATATATATATATATATATATATATATATATATATATATATATATATATATATATATATATATATATATATATATATATATATATATATATATATATATATATATATATATATATATATATATATATATATATAATATATATATATATATATATATATATATATATATATATATATATATATATATATATATATATATATATATATATATATATATATATATATATATATATATATATATATATATATATATATATATATATATATATATATATATATATATATACGATCGCATCGCAAATCCTCTTTTTTTTTCGTTTCTCTGTTTTTGTTTAATTTTTGGAACGAACACCTCAACAATTGGTTTCATTCTTGCAGTCGAAATTGCAGTTCGACTTTTCCTGAATAGATTTGTCCAAAGATTTTCAGGAATTTCGTCGATTCGTCGACATTTCTTTCAATGGAGAAAGAAAAAAAAACACTTTTTTTCCATTTTATTTGATGGAGTTTGCTCGAATTTACTCAATAGTCCTTCTTGCTTTAATTGTTATACACTATTTTTTAACACAGCTTTTCATTTCAACTTTTTTTTTATACATTGATTTTCTTTAATTGATCTTTTAGTACAAATAAATACGAGTATATATATATATATATATATATATATATATATATATATATATATATATATATATATATATATATATATATATATATATATATATATATATATATATATATATATATATATATATATATATATATATATATATATATAACAGAGCTGGACGCGCTACTCATTTGGGGGTAGTGCAAAGCGCAACTGTGCGACCGACTTTAGCACTGCTGCGTAATACGCGAATTTTTCTTGCTTGCGCGACTAATACGCGATTAAGTGCGCTGGTGCGCAACTTCAGAAAATGTTTCAATATTACAAGGTATATATCCTTATAAAAAACTTCATTTATTTTTAATAATATTACATGAAAAAGTGAGTAAACATTACTAAATCTCCAGATTTTCTTCTTCGTCCTCAGTGTCCTCTCTCTTCTAAGGACATGAGATCCATATTTACTTTCATAAAGACTAATTGCTCAAAATTAATAGCAGTTATGGTGGACCTCTTTTTGCCTCAAAATATCACCACCAACATTATAAGAGTATTTCATTTGTCTATGCTACTTAAACTCATAAAAACTATAATAAATTAAATACAGTTCTGTTTAACGTACAGGCAACAAGAGCATCGGTTCTCCTTTTGGTGAATAATTGAAAATAAGCTATTTTTAATATCAAATTATCAAAATAAGCACAAAGGAAAATTTTAACCAAGTCACTAGGTGAAATAAATCGAAAATACTTAGATATATATGTATAGTGGAATCAAATTAAAATTTAATTTGATTAAATGATTACTAGTTAGACTAAAAAGTTAGCACTAAAAAAATAAAAAAAAATAAAAAATAAAATAAAAAAATCATAATGACTGCGAAAAATATTTTTGGAAACACGATAAATATTTTTAATTTCTCGAAAGTTGCGCAATTAAATCGAGCAAAAATTTTTCGATGCGCTATTGCAACTGCGTAATTTTTCTTGACGTCTGCGTAACTGCGCTAAAGCAATACTTTTTCGGTTGTCCACGACTCGTGCAGTTGCGCAGTAGTGTTCTTAATGGCTCAAGTGCTAACCATTGATATATATATATATATATATATATATATATATATATATATATATATATATATATATATATATATATATATATATATATATATATATATATATATATATATATATATCGACGACAGGATTGGATCATTCTTCTTCGACTTCTAGGTAGTATTATCTGTTATCAGTCGATTCAGTTTTGTTCTGTTCTCCAGTTTCTCCGATCTACAAAAGCGTTGCTCCTCCTCAGCTCATTTAGATCAGGGAAGCCGTGCATCCAAGGCATCGCCTCCGTCTCAACTTTCTACTTCCTCTTCAGTCTTCTTTTAGGTCTTCTTCCCACCAATCTCCATTCCCAGCAACCTTTTGCCATCCTTTGTTTATCAATTATTTCCAGGTGACCCATCCACCTTAGTTGAGCTTTTCTAACTTCTTTATGACAGGTCATTTCCCCACCCCTTCTCGTCTCTCAAATACGCTTCCAAGATACTTAACAGATTCAACCTTTTCTATCTTCCTTTCATCGACCTGAATGTTTAGTCCTACTCTATCTCTCACTCGCCATATATTCAAGATCACGATTTCGTCATTAATCATTCTCAGACCAGCCACTTCACACCACTCATTTCATGAATTTAGTCCTGTTTCTACATCTTCTCTATCCACACTCCAGAACGCAACGTCGTCTACATCTGCAAAAATACCATGATCTTCTTCTCTTTCCCACTGTTCCATAATGAATAGCAAAGGTGATAACTCACTACCTTGCTTTACCCCTGTTTTCACTTCAAACCATTTTTCATTTTCTTGTCCAGTACCTGCTGTGCATGAACAGAACTCATACGGACACTTGAATGCTCTCAATATTCTACCTGGTATTCCTTAATCTCTTTCCAAACACCCCACAAATTACTTCTAAATACCGAATGAAAAGCCTTCTTCAAATCTATAGAAGTAACATTTACTCCTATGTTAAATTCTCAAGTTTTCTCAACTGTCTGTATCAAACTGAAAATAAGATCCGTTGTTCCTCTATTTTGTCTATAACCAAATGCTAATCCTCACCCAACTGTGATTCCACACCTTTTTCAATCAATTTCTTTTCAATCATTTTTTCATAACATTTACTATATGGTTTATTAAAGATATACAGCTGTAATTTGAAAACATGCCAGAATCTCTTTTGCCTTTATAATGATTGAAATTATTTCTCCAGCACTTGATCCCTACACCAGAATATGTTCAGTAACCTAAATTCCGGAGTTCTCTTTCTAAAATATTTCCTCATCCTTTTGGTCTTCTGTTTTATTTCACTTTTCACTTCCTCCTTCCACAAAGGTGTGTGCCTTTTTATTCCACCATCCTTCCATTCATCTCCCAACACCTCTAGTGCCACCTATTTAAACCACCTTTCAATTTCTGCCCATGTACTCTGTCTTCCCTGCCCGATCTCATTCACCTTTTCGTTCATGTTGTGCTCATACTCAGCTCTTATTTTTTGCACTTTGAGCCTTTATGTTATTATAATCTTTCTTTTATATAGTGGCAGTTTTCTAAAGTTAGTTACATTAAGTTTTGCCACTATCATCCTATGGTCTGAATCCAAGGAAACCCAGGTATAACAGTCCACACGATTGTCATATCCGATGAGAAAAAGTAATCTATTATAGATATCTGATCAAAATTTCCTGTAGTCTGGTTTCATGTGTATCTTTTATATATATGCGACTCTTTATGCTAATAAAAACCACTATTTTCTGGTTCTTTCTTACTCATACAGTATATCTATCAATCTTTCTCCTTCTGCATCCTTCATCTCCTTCCCAATATGTCCTAAATTTCTTCAATTCCTGCACTCTCTTTCTCTTTCTCACTTCCTACCCTTGCATTAAAATTTTCCATCATCAGATACATTGTGTACACATCCTCTCTATATGCTTCCTCCAAACTTTTCATAAAAGCATCTTCCCCTCTTGCAGACAACAATGCTGTGAAGTGCATATCTGAAATAGTTGTAATTTTCTGTTCACTAATTTCTTAGAATATACTATTAGCCTCTCACTAATAAAACGAACATACTGAATAAGAGGTGACAATTCAGGTCTACTATCATAGCAACTCCATGTCTATAATCTTTCCTAATGCCCCTGAATGCATTAGGACGTAGCCTCCTAGTCAGACCCTTGAAATCTATATTTATCTCCTTCATAACATTCAAAATCTTCTTTCCTTTATCTCTGTAAATAACAGTATTTAAGCCTATTCATCTGATCCTAATGAGTAAATGTGTTCAGGTTCCGTTTTCTGTTAAAGGTTCATTTTATTTGGATCTGTCCGTTTTCCGAGGCTATACCTTGAGATTGCAAACGAAAATCTTTCTTTACCCAACGGGATTGCCAGGCGTTTCATGGAACCCTTATACCTTTTGTTCAGGCTTGATGCCGGCATGAGGTACTAGATGTTCTAAATGGTTCTTCTACTGATTAAAATTTCTGGTCTCTTGCCAAATATATCTTCACCTATTTTTGCAAATCCTCTTTTCCTCCTCCTAATCTCTCTGATGGATCTGTAGGTAACACTCCTGCTGAAAATACTTAATTGCTTTGGCTTTTTTTTTTTATTTAATTGTACCCTGGATGATTCCAGCATCCTTCCACTAATCTTTCTTCTCTCAGGTGTCCCATGTCTGTACCTGCGATTTCGCATGATCATGTGCATGGGATCCTAAAATCTATGAACGTTAGAAATGCTAGTGGTCTGAATGGCATTCCTCTCCTTGTTTTGAGAGATCGCTCTTCCGTGTTGAAGCCTGTTCTCGTTCAACTCTATTGTCTATGCTTTAATATTAATATTTTCATTCAGAGATGGAAGAGTGCATATTCTTAGATGATATCGAAGAAAGGTAGCCGTTCTAAACCTTCTAACTATTACCCTATTGCTCTTACTTGCATTCTATCTAAAGCATATATAATATATATATATATATATATATATATATATATATATATATATATATATATATATATATATATATATATATATATATATATATATATATATATATATATATATATATATATATATATATATATATATATATATATATATATATATATATATATATATATATATATATATATATATATATATATATATATATATATATATATATATATATATATATATATATATATATATATATATATATATATATATATATATATATATATATATATATATATATATATATATATATATATATATATATATATATATATATATATATATATATATATATATATATATATATATATATATATATATATATATATATATATATATATATATATATATATATAATATATATATAATATATATATATATATATATATATATATATATATATATAATATATATATATATATATATATATATATATATATATATATATATATATATATATATATATATATATATATATATATATATATATATATATATATATATATATATATATATATATATATATATATATATATATATATATATATATATATATATATATATATATATATATATATATATATATATATATATATATATATATATATATATATATATATATATATATATATATATATATATATATATATATATATATATATATATATATATATATATATATATATATATATATATATATATATATATATATATATATATATATATATATATATATATATATATATATATATATATATATATATATATATATATATATATATATATATATATATATATATATATATATATATATATATATATATATATATATATATATATATATATATATATGTATACATGTATAACTATTTATCTCCTAATTCTATTGCCTATACAGAATTCTTCGATTATTTATACTCTAAAATCATTAACTGGACATTCTTTCTTCTTCTCCTTTCTCCGAAATCATCATTTTAGGTGATTTCAGTGTTCGCCACAGCCAATGGCTTTCATCAAGTTTTCATGATCCAGCTGGTGAACTCGCCTTCGACTTTTCTATCCAGAACCACTTTGAACAATTGGTGCAACTCACTACCCGTATCTCTGAACTTGGTGATGAACTCAACATACTTGATCTTTTCTTAAAATCCTTTCTTTCTCCTTATACTGTTAAACTCTTTCCTCCTCTGGATTCATCCGATCATCTTTTCATCGTTTCTTTTTCTGTCTTTTTAAGTCTACCTTATGAACGGCCCCAACTTCGACGAGGAAACGTTTCTACTTTCTAACACTTCGGTGCTTCCAACTGGTCTGACTTGCGGTTGTACTTCCCTGATTTCCCATGGAATGATTAGGAGGGCTCTCTTCTAGTATGCTGAGCGCATTACCGAGGTGATTCGCTCAGCCATGGAGGCACCAATTCCATATTCTTTCCCTTCAACACTCCCTAACAAAACTTGGTTTAACTCTACTTATTATCCGTCGTAAATGCAATAATTTTTCTGGTTCATCTTCCTCTCGCCCTTTCTGACATTTTGCAAGAAATGTCAACTCGAACTTTGTCTCTTCCTCTTTCCCTCCTCTGGTATCACCTGACGGCAACAACTGCTGTTCTACCTTATATTAGAGCCAAACTTTTATTTCTAACTCTACCTTAGATAATTCCGGAGCTATTTCTCTCCTTCGAGTCTCTTCAACTCATTTATGCCTAAAATTATCTTCTTCAAAAGATGTCATTTATGCTCTCACTGAGCTTAACACTAAGACGGCGTGCATGGTTCTCATGGTATTCCTCAAAACTTTAGCTTTTGAGCTTGCACCCTGCCTTGGCAAACTATTTCATCTCTGTCTCTCTACCTCGACCTTCTCTTCTTGCTGGAAACGTGCGTTCAAGCCTGTGCCGAAGACGGAGGAATCCTCTGAACCCTTTAACTATCGTTCTATTTCTTTAACCTCCGTTCTTTCAAAAGTTTTCGTATCTACCCTTAACAGCAATATTTGGAAAAACCTTAATTCTTCTAATATTATCTTTGATCGCCAGTATGGCTTTTGTAAAAATCTCGTGATCTTTTTTCCTTTCTTTCTGACTCTTGGTTCCGCTCTTCGGTGTTTTGGATAATCTTTCACTGTAGCGCTAGACATATCGAAAGTTTTCAATAGTCTGGCTCAAAGATTTGATTTCCAAACTTCCCTCTTTCGTAATCTATCCTTATCTCTGTTTTCCTTTCTGGTCGTTCCATAGCAGCTGCTGTAAAAAGGTCATCATTCTTCCTTTAAGTCTATAAATAGCGGTAGTCCTCTGGAATCTGTCCTATCCCCAACTCTTTTTCTACTTTTCAATTAATGGCCTTCTCTCTATTACTTCATCACCTCCTATGCTGATGATTCTATCCTTCGTTACTCTTTCAGATTGAAAGACGCCCCTCTCAGCAGCAGTTAATTGACGCAAGAAGTATGATCTTGGAGGAACTAACCTCTAATCTGTCTCGTATTTCAAATTGGGGCAGAGAAAACATGGTCGTTTTCAATGCCTCAAAAACACAATTCCTCCACATTTTTACTCGGTACAACCTTCCACACAACTATGATATCTTGTTCGAAAACACTCAACTCAATAATGTCCTCAATATTTTCGGTGTTTATTTTTCTGTTGATCTTTCTTGGAAGGATCATTTTAACTTTTTTTCGTGAATTTTTTCGCAACCACATTTGTTTGCTCATTATAGGGGTGTTGTTCGCCCCTGTATGTAGTACGCCTCTCACATCTGGGGCAGTTCCACCAATACAGTTCTTTTCGAAAAGTGGAGTCTAGAGCTTTTCGTCTTATAAACTCTCTTGTTCTTACTAACCCTCTTCAATCTTTTTCTGCCCGTCGAATTGTTGCGTCACTCTCTATATTATCACTGATACAACGGTCACTTTTTACACAGTCTCATCCTTCCTCTGTCCAACTCTCCGACCCCAGACTTTACCGCTATGCTCAATCTTACATGTACTCTACTGGTAAAATCTGGAACACACTCCCTTTTATCTGTTTTTCCAACTTCCTTTGACTTGCACACTTTTAAACGCCGAGTATCGGGACATGTTTATTAACGACCAGATTTCCTGTCCCCAACTCTGATGGAAATTCTTAATCCTCTAGCTTTTGACTACCAGAGGATATATATATATATATATATATATATATATATATATATATATATATATATATATATATATATATATATATATATATATATATATATATATATATATATATATATATATATAACTATATATATATATATATCAGCCGGTAAAGTCCGAAGGATTAATAATTTCCACCAGAATAGGGAACCAACCAGAATCTGTTCCATATTAAAAACCATGATGTCCCTATATACGGACACACACGCACACACACACACACACACACACACACACACACACACACACACACACACACACACATATATATATAATATATATATATATATATATATATATATATATATATATATATATATATATATATATATATATATATATATATATATATATATATATATATATATATACAAAGGAGAATGAGAAAAATATGGAATTGAAATAGATTGTTATTTATTCCCATATATTGGCATTAATATATATTGATGCAATAGAAGGAAGAAAGGCAAAATATAAAATAAAAGAAGATTGAAAAGCGTTTCTTCTGATTTTTAAGGCCTCTTTTGTGTGTTTTTTAGATGTCAAGAGGAAAATGGTGTTGCCAAAAGCAAAATTTACCTTCTTTGCTTAAGTTGTGAGAGTTGAAATCATACACTTGTTTTTGCGAGCACATTAGAACACGTGTGACTAATTTTTCAAAGGATTAATATCAAAATAATGTATTATTAAAAATTTATTTAAAAATACTGATAATTTAACCTTCGCATGTTTTTATATTATTGTATTGCATTGTTAATAATTTCTTTGTTATGGTATTATGCGTCAACATATTTGACTTTACTTTGCAACTTTCATGGTTTGTATTTTGTATTGTTTTTGCGAGAGTCGATGAACTTGTTTTAATCCTTTTCAAGGGAAATGACACTGAACTAAATCACTTCTTTCAATTATTTTGATTGTAAATATTTCCTTTACTTGTTTGAAATAATTAGAATAAAATTCCCATAGATTACTTCCGATAAACATCTATTCCTTCTTTCACTTTATTTTTCAACTAAACCAACTACTATTTCATGATGTATGAATCAAGAAGGGAATTAAATTCAGTCCTTAAATGATATTGAGTGTATATGTATGTTTTTTATGTACTTAGTATATTAAGGATAAGAAAACATTTTTGGCAATAAATAAATAAATAAGTAAAAATATTAATAAATAAATAAATTAAAAAAAACTGAAGCAATATTTTTAATATGATAAAATCTTTTCAGTAATCAGTCAAGCCTTCAAATACAATGCCTTGTAAAACTATCATTGCCAACCCTGCACTCTACTGGTAATAAAACAAAAATGTAAAATTTAAAAGTTAATAAATTTTCGAAACTTTTTGAAAACATTCAATAAAAAAATCTTTTGACCCTTTGAGGAAGTAGATGTAAAATCCGGTATCTCCAATAATATAAATTAGAGCACAATCGGGTTAAAAAAGCTGAAATGAGACCATATATATTCATATGGTTTTTCTGTGTTTTTACATTTTATACTCGTTATGACATCATCCGACAAAGGTTCATTGAGGTTGAAGTCTTCCATAATTACAAATAATGGAAGGGATGTTGTTGAAGTAGGGATGACAGATCATCTTTAGTAAATTTACAAAAATGGTAAAAATGATATAGTCAAAGTACTTTCGTTGCTACTGTATTCAGATTTTGTTTAAGCTGGGTTTCCTTCACAAGACATCTGGCTTCAATTCTGTCCATCTTCTGTCTATTCATAAATGAACACATCTTCATAAAAAAAAAAAAACGAAGGAAGGACATTTAACAGAAGAGACATTGATTTCTTTGCATTTGCTGACGCCCAAGGCAAGATTCTTGCAATGAACATGGAAATTTTCTGAATTTTACATAAATCTCTTGTTTTTCACTACAATACTTACGACGGTGTACAAATTTCTGGAATTTGAAGCATCTCCTAGGACAAGGGATATACGAACGCACACTGTATGTGCCAAAACCAAAATCTTAAAATAGAGTGTGGAAAAGGTGTTCCTCGTGTCAAAAATAATAGTCGAGGATTCTGAGAAATTCGGTGTGTCCTATGACGTGAGAACCTGTAACTTGAATCTGGCTAAAAATGTCTGAATGTTTTTCAATATGTCATCAAAAGAGAAAATCTTCTCATTAGATGTATTTCTGGTGTTGTTAGAAACATATATTTTCTGAACGTTTCCCAAGGATGTTAAGTTTGATAGGATAGAATTTTGTACTTTGGTGTTAACTTTGACTAGGAAAGACCCATTGTTCATTATTATGAAGGGAGGGCTCTCTATTCTGAGTGTTTTCTAAGTTCTTCACCAAGTTGTATTTATTATAGTCCGTCAGTAGCTTGGATATGGTGAAGCTTTGAGAATGCTGGTAACGATGCATCAGATAATTCCAAGTGAAATGGAAGCACGAGAATAGCTACTATGGAGAAGGCGAATTTTACTTATATATATATATATATATATATATATATATATATATATATATATATATATATATATATATATATATATATATATATATATATTATATATATATATATATATATATATATATATATATATATATATATATATATATATATATATATATATATATATATATATATATATATATATATAATATATATTATATATATATATATATATATATATATATATATATATATATATATATATATATATATATTATATATATATATATATATATATATATATATATATATATATATATATATATATATATATATATATATATATATATATATATATATATATATATATATATATATATATATATATATATATATATATATATATATATATATATATATATATAATGAAAATTAAATGGCTAATGAACTGTTAACACCTTAATAATGTATACTTCATCAATAAACCCTATTATCTACCTACGAGGAAAACTTTTTAAACAATAAAAACATAAAAAATTAAAACGAAGTAACAAATAACAAAAAACAACAAGAGAATCTATTAAAACCAGCACCAAGCTTTCGATCTCTCACCCGGAGAAGTTTATTCAAGGCGATAGGAACAGTGAAAGAAAAAGAAGTTATTCTCAAAAATTGTATTTTTCCGCTTATGACCTTATGATTTTTCTAAAATTTCCTTGTAAAATCTTTCATTTTTCAGTAAATTATTCAGAGTATCATTAGTTTTTATTTCTCATGGATGTCTATTAAAATTATTAGTATTTTTAAGGATGAAGGACTCTAAAAACTTTATATTTTCATCGTTATGGCAAGGGATTAATAATTCTGCAGAATTCATATTAATTGTGGGTTTATTTTCCTCTCTATGTTGCTGCAATGCGGAATTTTGGTCTCAACATCTTAAACTGTACTTATGTTGGTACATACGTCTTTTAAAATCATTGGTCTCGCCAATTAAAATCATGATTATTTATCGGATCAAATGCATGTACACTACCTTAGTTAATTAAATAATTTTATTACTTCTGTTGATGTCCAAGATGAATACTAATCATCAGTCATAAGGCTAAATGCATTCTGGTATATATTCATACGTACAGAATTTGGTCTCTCTCTCTCTCTCTCTCTCTCTCTCTCTCTCTCTCTCTCTCTCTCTCTCTCTCTCTCTCTCTCTCTCTCTCTCTCTCTCTCTCTCTCTCTCTCTCTCTCTCTCTCTCTCTCTCTCTCTCTCTCTCTCTCTCTCTCTCTCTCTCTCTCTCTCTCTCTCTCTCTCTCTCTCTCTCTCTCTCTCTCTCTCTCTCTCTCTCTCTCTCTCTCTCTCTCTCTCTCTCAATTATTTTGGATAAATCTACGATTCTTTTAGTACGAGTTCAAAAATCTCTTTAGGAGTTAAGGTTCTGACTTTCTTCCAATTCTGATATATATATTATTATTATTATTATTATTATTATTATTATTATTATTATTATTATTATTATTATTATTAATTATTATTATTATTATATTATTAATTATTATAATTATTATATTATTATTATTATTATTATTATTATTATTATTATTATTATTATTATTATTATTATTATTATTATTATTATTATTAATTATTATTTTATTATTTATTATTTATTATTATTATTATTATATTACTATATTTATTTATCTTATTATTTATTAGTGTAACATTTTTTAAATTTTTTTTAATGAAAAGGGAATTTTAATATATTAATGTTTTTATTGTTTTATTGCAATTTTAAACTGTGTAAAAAAATAATATATATATATATATATATATATATATATATATATATATATATATATATATATATATATATATATATATATATATATATATATATATATATATATAAAAGAACTCCAGAGATTATGGGGTTATCCTCCATTAGGTATACGGATGATACTTCCCATTTCACTCCAGTCCCCAACGGTAAGCACCCTTTCAAGCTCAATTCCACAATTTTCTACACGAAGTAAGCTCTCATTTCACAAACAATAAACACTATTTCAGACAACACATACTTTTGTTTTTAAATGAAGACGACATCTACACTAGTAGCCTCAAAGGGGCCGAGGAGGGTGCCATCCAAAACCCCGGTGAAGGGTAGGTGAAACCAAAACTTTGCAGCCGGCTTGCCCTGGGGCACTGTCTATTTTTTTCATTAATTTCTGCAACATTCGTGGTCTTCAATCTAATTTTCATTTTGTTGAACACCACCTCTCTTCATCAGAACCTCACCTCTTAATCTTGACCGAAACTTAGGTGCTTGAGCGTTCCGATAGCAAACCATTTTTTTCCTCTTTTACTTTGCTCAATTTTCAGCCAACCTTCTCAACGATATTTTTTGTACCTTGTGATTTAGGTTATCTTTCCATTCTACGACTAAATTCATATGACCTATTTATTGATCTCCTAACTCTACCGACTATCCTAATTCTTCGACTATCTAATCTCCAAAACAGGAAATTCTCTCTTCTACTCCATTCTCTGAACTCATCACATTCTTTCTTCTATTTCTCATGACACAGCCTGTGAATTTGCCTTTCATTTCTCTGTTTAACCCAACTTTCTAAACATTTTTTAACTTCTAATCGTTCTCCTTATATTGTTAACCTATATCCTGTATTTCAGTACTAGTTATAGTATTCACCTCTAGATTCCTCTGTTCATTTTCTTATCTTTGTATCTTGTTCTGTCTTCTCAAGTCTTCCACAAGAGAGACTCCCGACTATTGCGATGAAACTTTTATGGTATTTCAGTACCACAAACTGGTTAGACTTGCTGTTGTACTTTTTCGATTTCCTGTGGAATGATTATTGCTTCCGTGAGGGGGGTCCCAAGGAGTGTGTAAAGTGCTTTATTGAGGTGTTCTCTCCAACATGGAGGTGTACATTTAATTTTTTCCCCTTCAACTAAACCTATCAAACTTTGACTTAACTCTGCTTGCTCTCATTCTATTCAGGGATTACTGTCGTTTTCAAATTCCAAAAACTCATACATCTTATATTTCATCCCGAAATCATGCACACCAAAAACTTATTTCTCCGTCTAAAATGCGATAATATTTCTAGCTACTCTTGCTCACTTCCTTTCTGGCATTTTGCGAAAAATGTCTCCTCTAGTTTTGCTTCTTGTTCTTCCCTTCTCTAGTATCTTCTGAAGGAACAACTAATATTTTACCTTCTACTAAAGCTGAACGCTTCGCTCAAATATTTTTCTTTAATTTTACCTTAATTAAACAATTCCATAGTTATATTATACCTTTTTCAACCCTCTCCAACTCATGTATGCCTACTATTGTAATTTCTTCTAAAAAGGCAATTTCTGCTCTCTCTGAGCTTAACACTAAGAAGGTATTCGTTTCCGATGGTATACCTTCTGAGGTTCTCAAAACTTGTGCTTCTTTTCTTGCACATTGCCTTGGTAAACTATTACGTCTCTGGCTTTCTACTTCAACCTTCCCTTCCCTTCTTGCTGAAAACATGCATTTTTTTTCATTCAACCTGTGCCAATAAATGGACCCTTCTCTACCTTTAAATTATCGTCCCATTTCTTTAGCTCATTTCTTTCTAAAGTTTCGAATCTATCCTTAACAGGAAGATTTGAAAACATCTCAATTCTTCTAACTTTATCTCTGATCAGTAGTATGCCTTTCGTAAAAGATGCTCTACTGGTAACCTTCTTTCCCTTCATTCTGACCCCTGGTCCTCCGTTCTTCAGTATTTCGGGGAATATTTTCCTTTAGCGCTAGACACAATGCTTGGCACAATGCTTAGATTTCTAAATTTCCATCTTTTCGGAATCTATCCGTCTCTTTGATACCCTCTCTCTCTCTTGTTTAATTTCTGGTAGTTCTGTAGCAGCTGTTGAAGAAGGCTAATGTTCATCCTTTAAATCGATTAATATCTGTCCTATTCTCAACACTTTTTCTATTTTTCATTAATGATTTTCTCACTATTACTTCATCACCTATCCTGTCCTATGCTGATGTCTTCACACTTCATTACTCATTCCAACTTGAAAGACCAACAACAGTTAATTGACACAATATTTTACTCATATTTCAAATTGGGTCAGAGAATACATGGTCGTTTTCATTGCCTCTAAAACTCAGTTCCTGTATATCTCTACAACCTTCCAAACGAATATAACATCTTTGTGTATATATATATATATATATATATATATATATATATATATATATATATATATATATATATATATATATATATATATATATATATATATATATATATATATATATATATATATATATATATATATATATATTACTGTTATGTAAAGTGCAAAATTTCTCTTCAGTAAAAACAAACGCTTTTTCGAAGGTGAATATTTCTCGAGTATTATACCATATAATATGAGTAAGCAATCATGAAAGAAGATTTTCTATTTTTTTTACTATGAATAATTATATATTTTCTTAAGGAGCTAATTGTGATGCTTTAAGACGGGAAAACAATTTCTGGTCTTATGAATGCAGACTTAGGGATTGTTTTTCATTTTCCAAAACCTTAAAGTGTGAATCTATCTCAATCTACATAATAATTTTAACTTTAACTTGATTAATTCAGATTTTAAATATTATTTTGTATTAATTTGTTCTAACATTTTGTCATACAACTGATATTTTTGCCCTACTATATGCAAACACGTATCAACAATATATATATATATATATATATATATATATATATATATATATATATATATATATATATATATATATATATATATATATATATATATATATATATATATGCAGCAGGTTACTTGGAGTAAACAGCATTGGATTTCAAAGCAGAGAAGAACTCGAACCTTGGCTTTACAGAGATGCTTGTCAAAACTTGACGTTTTTAGTTGCTCGCCAAAGACAGTTGTGTTCGCTGTCAAAGAATGTTTTAAAGGTAAATATCCCTTTCCCTTTTGTTATACACAATTCAAGTAGAGATCATGCATAAGATGAATGATGTTGTTTACATTCAGAATTAAAGTATATGTTATATTTCTATATTTAAAATATAAGGGAGAGTTCAATTTCGAATTTTTTTTTTTAAATTTTAGACCGATTTCCCTTAAATTTGTAGCATACATAGCTTTTTTCCCTGCTGAAATAAAATCTTTCTGGCGTTTTTCTGTATTATTACGGTTAAAAAAAATTTTTGTGGAAATTTTCCCCTTTTTAAAATTAATGCTGGGGCCAAACCCCTGGTCGGAATGACCCGAAAATTGATTGTATTTTTAAAAATTTATCGGCTACAAAAGCTTCTAACAGAGTTTTGTTCTATGAGTTTTAGAAAAAAAAGTTATACGTTCTTTTCTGGCCAACTGTCGAAAAAAAAATTCCATTTTCTTTAATTTTTTTACACTTCCTGACAAAAAAAAAAAAATAATAATAATACTACACGTTATGAATTTCTCATTTTTGGTGGGTGTATAGAGGATGGACAAGGCTACGAATTTCTCTCAATAATCATTCAATGCTATTTGTTGGATTTGAGATATAACCTTTCAAATTGGCCAAATTTGGCCAATAATTCGAACAGAACAAATAGTATTTAATTATGTATTTAAAAAAAGTTATAGCTCTGTGCCTCCTCTAAACGCCTGCCAAAAATATAAAACTTCTGATGTACAGTTTTTTTTTTTTTTAATTTTTGGCCGGAAGGGTTAAGTTTTCCAATTTTTTTTTTCAAAAAAAATTCAAGGTGCTGTAACTTTTCCCCTAAAGCAGATTTCAGAAAAGTACCACATTGCGATTGTTGCAATTGGGGCTGCGAATAAATAGTTAAATTTTCAGGTCATTTCGACCAGTGATTTTCCATTGCTATTAATTTTTTTCTCCAAATAACTTTTGAACCGTTATAGAGTCAGAAAAACGTCAGAAATCGACTGTTTTCAGCGGGGAAAAAAATGCATATACGCTGCAAATTTCAGGGTACTCGGTCAAAAACTAAAAAACTTTTTTTTAAATTGAGCCGTCCCCATAAACTAATGTAAAACCATTTTAATCAAAGGGCTGACGTTCATAAAGACCTTCTCTTTATGTTTTGTATTTAAAAATTGACACAGGTATATGCAAAAAGGGAAAAAATCTTGCAAAAAAAATTTCCTGATGCTCTGAGGCACTGACCGAGCTGTCCCCGTTTAGTTACATCCCTTCTGTCATTATCAACATAATCAGTTATTATCATGTCAAACTTGTCATAATCCCTATTTCCGACATTTAAATAGATTTCTGTGCTGAGTTTGTTTTAAAGTTTCTAAAACCATAATTGTGTTTTCATCAAACCTACGAGTGTTTGATTTCTACATAGTTATTTTAAAGTGTATCGGGACTATTTCAAGACAGTTTTTACCCAATTCAGCATTTTATTTTCTCACCCAAGACAATTTTTACTAACGCTTTGGCAGTTGATACCAATTTGCTGTTGTGATTTTCTGCAAGTTGTTTATAGTTTCTCTCTCATTTTAAATTACGATTCCTTTTCGAGTTTATATATATATATATATATATATATATATATATATATATATATATATATATATATATATATATATATATATATATATATATATATATATATATATATATATATATATATATATATATATATATATGTTTTCTCCATGACCATTTACACACCACTGAGGGTGGTTTCAATTACAGATTGAGAGTGTTGAGTTAACTGATCAATAAAATCAGTAAAGTGAAAATCTATTGCCTACCCAACCAAACGCATTTAAAGAGAGAAAAATAAATGATTATGTTATTAAATGATCATGATAACTTAAATCTTGACAGTCTATATCTGGTATTGTGACTTTGAGAGTCGGAGGAAGGATTAGAAGACTCCTTAACTTCGCCTGGAATTATCCTGTTTTGACGCCGAGGACACATCTATCGACTTCGAAAAGGTTAATTAAAGTTGTGATGGGAAGGTTCGTTCTTTCTGCGACTGGATCTTTCCCTCTTACTGGCTCATAATTAATGGTTTGATCACATTTTTCATTGTCCTCAAGATATTAACACGCAAGACAATGCTTACCATGAATGTCAAAGCTTTCATTCACTTATCAAATTTACTCATTCTCCTTCAGCTCGAAATTGACCCAGAGACATTTATCGATGGACTAAGCACGGTCTCAATAAGCAAAACTGAACTTACTTTTCACATTTCCCCAGTAATAAAAATATTTGACTTTAAATGGACAAATTATCGTGACTTCTGAAAACTTCCATTCCTTTTTTTTTTATTCACGCTAAATGTTTTAAGCTAGATCTCTATTCGGCTATATTTCTGATGTACTTTATCCTTTTACAATTAGGGCATCCTAACTCCTCTTTGTTTTCCGTTCAGGCGTATTGCGACTTTACCTGTGATTATTCTAAATACAATCGGGTGCATGTGAGAATCCCTGTCATCTATGACTGCTAGAAAGGTAAATAAATGACTGTGATGGATTTCAAGACTTTGATCTGGTTTAGATGAACGTTTGACTCTACTTACTTTACCAGAATGTATACTAATTATTGCATTTTGAGAGAATGTTCATCAGCTTCCCAAGAAGGACAGTCGTTTTTATTCTTTTAATTACCATCCTATAACTCTTTCATACTCTGTCAAAATTCCTTTGACATTTTACTAAATTTGTGTACCCTTCTTCATATAGAGATTTACATCCTTCTTTTAGTTCCTTTATTAAGACTTTAATTAAATGTTCAAGGTCAAATGTGTTATCTTCTGTCTTACTCATTTAAAAAGTGGCCCAACTTTGGTTCTAGATGTTCTCTCTAATTCAGCATTCCATATTTATTCTCGTTGACTAGATAAGGTTTCTCATTTGATCATACATCTTGAGGAACGGGATTACCCCAAAACGTCGACAGGTCAAAACGACAGAATCTTGTCACTCGTCCAAAACGTCGATAACTTGTTTTGGTAAGTCAAAGGGCTGACAACATTTTTTTACAATTCGTACAGTCATCGACGCAATAAATCGATATATATATATATATATATATATATATATATATATATATATATATATATATATATATATATATATATATATATATATATATATATATATATATATATATCACCACTCACGGGTCGGGGGTAAGGGGGGGAAGCCCCTAGACAAATGTTCATGTGCCATGCACCTGCTAAAATAATGTATTAAAAACTAAAATAATATATTTATAATTATTATAATAATAAAAATAAAAAAATAGGTTTACATATCGATTGTATCGATGTAAAAAAAAAATACGATGTTAGTCAAACAATCGAAACAATTTTTTTAACGTATGACCAAATCCTTGGCAATTCAAGCTGAAAAGAAAAGTGATCAACAGATTTTTTCAAAAGTGTCGGTGCTACCCAAAACGTCGACAGGAAAAATCGTCGACAGGTCAAATCGTCGACACTTTTGAAAAAAAATCTGTCTATCGTTTTCCATTCAGTTATATACTGTATACGATTTGGCCATACTCTAAAAAAATTGTGTCGACTGTTCTACCAACATCGCATTTTTTTTATATCGATACAATCGATTATATAAGCCTATTTTTTTAATTTTATTATTATAATAATTATGAATATATTTTTTTAATTTTTAATATATTATTTTAGTAGATGCATGGCACACGAACATTTGTCTAGGGGGGGCTCTGCCCCCCGTACCCCCCGACCCGTGAGTGATGATGATATATATCTTTCGACTAATCGATATTGATTTATAGTGTCGACGATTTGGACGAGTTGTAAAAAAATTTTGTCGATCCAATGACCTTAACAAAAAAGTTGTCTACGTTTTGGACGCGAGGCAAAATTTTGTTTTTGGCTTGTCGACGATTTGACCTGTCGACGACTTTTCCTGTCTACAATTTGGGGTAATCCCCGACAATTTAACCTGTCGATTATTTTCCCTGTCGACGTTTTGGGTATAGCTTCTTGAGGAATAGAACTTTTTTAAAAAAATTCAGCTACTGCAATTATCTAATTCAAAACATCTTTTAACTTTCTTATCTCTTTTTGCGTTTTATAATCTCCTGTAATAAATATGGACATTTTTTGTTTTATTATTAAAAAACGGACAAAGTTTTCTTAGAAACATCACATCACATTATTTCAAGAAGACATCTTTAGGTGTTTCAGCGACAGGATATGATAGCTTTCCTTTTACAGCCCTTGACTCTTCCTCGCAACAGATTATGAAATTTCTTTTTTGTGAACTGTGAAACTTTTCACCTAATTCTTTTTTTTTCAGTAGAAAAAGAAAATCTTTACCTATTTAACTGATGTGGTTACTTTCAACTCATAAGATGATTATCGATAGAGGTTTATGAGATGGATGTTGGTTTTTTTAATATATATATATATATATATATATATATATATATATATATATATATATATATATATATATATATATATATATATATATATATATATATATATATATATATATATATATATATATATAATATATATATATATAAAGGTTATCACCATTTACTGGCAGGGTCCTTTTCAAGGAGGGGTGGATTAATAAAGTGTAAAGGAAACAAAACACCCAAACCTAACGCAAATATCTCTGGTCAACGCAGATTCAGTCATTAAAGAGAGAAAATTTAAATGCAGCAGAAAAAGTAGATGAAAGCTCACAGTTTTATAGAATAGATGAGAAGGAAGAACCACAAAGAGCAAGTCTGGAGTTTCTAATCTCACCCAAAATTCACGAGATTCAAATCACCCCTTAGAAATTGAGAGGTCAGCTCCCTGGAGCACCATCCCTTGTAGTGCCTATAGAAAAGAAAGAGTACGCAATTCAGAGGGAGAGTCATACGAGTTTGGAGGTAGAGGACAGTTTATTAGTATTTTAGTTTTATACTTAACCTTATCCATTAGAAGAGTGGACATGGAACTCTTCCATCAAAATGTGAAAGAAGTACCCCACACAAGGGCAGTCAAGACCTTTAATATAATTAGGGTATCAAGAGGAGAATCAGGAAACCAAAGTAGAGAAGCAATTCTAGTTGCAAATGAGGGTGCACAATTAATATAAGTGAAAGAATGAACAGCATAAGAGTAAGCAAAGTTATAAATGAAGTTGAGAAGATTTTTGATGAAAAGTAGGAAAAGTTGAAGCTCAAATATAATCATTATAAACACTACATTTATCACAAAAGGAGAGAGGAGGAAGGCGCTTCTTCAACAAGTGCTGATATGGAAAGGTCTGAAAGAAATTAACGCATGGCAAACGCAGTCAAAGGCTTTTGAAATATCAAGCTCCTCCAAGAAAAACATTTTATTGTCCTTAAAGGTAGAAACTCCATAAATCAGCGAGGTAGGAAAGTATGTAATCAGTTGACTTTATGCGTCAAAAACCGTACTTTCGATATGAAAAAAGAAAATGAAATCCCAAATAATCCAGATAATAAGATTTAAGGATAGTTTGAAAGATTTTAGACAATAAAACAGTGAAAGCTATAGGATGATAATTAAAAGGTTTAGAACTGCTATCTCAATTTTAGATCGGATGGACATATGTGAGCTTCCAACACTGAGGAAAAGTATTAGTATTATGATATAGAAAATAGAATTGAAAAAGGAGAAGAGTTGAGATAATGATATAATGCCTTTCAGTTAGCCCGATTAAAATGTCAGAAAATACTTTTATTACAAAGTGGAGCTGCTTATCGAATGGAGGGAAGATGGTGTATTTATATCAAGAAGGAGCTGTAGTAAAGCATACGTCAGGCGTGCTCAAAAATTCTTAGAGGTTATTTTAATATGTGTAGGTTACATAATCAAATGTTTAGATCGTTGAGAAAAACTAAACAATATTGCCTCCACTCCTTCTTTATCAAATTGAGAGGAGCCCAACCACTCAGAGTGGTGTAGAAATCTTCTAAATAGGGGCATTTCGTATAGAGAGATTAACGCGACAATTCGATCGGCAGAAAGAGACATAAGAGAATTAGTGAGCATTTGGATGAGAAGTAAAAGTCTTGTGAGAATTCGTAATATATTCAAAAAGAACGTGAAAATCTGTCTCATTAGAGGAGCAGTAACAGGAACAAGATAATGGTAGTGGGAGGAAGATAAATTTTAATGCATAGAACATCAAAGTTGGAAGATTCAAAGTTTTCAAAGCGTGTTACAGGAGTACTAATGTTTATATAAGTAGAAATTATGCAATTTATTCTCAAACTGTAAAAACTGTAAGTTTTTAGTTAGATATATTAATGTATATTGGAGAAATTCCTACGTTGCAGTGTTTCATACATAAGCAAAACGTAAGCTGAAAGTTAGAGATGTGATTCTCCACTGATTCTAAAATATCACTCACCCCATGGTTGTTAGGACAGTCTTAGTCCATTCCCTCGTCCACTTAATCCAATCATTCAAAAAACCACACACACACATACACACAAAAAAAAACAAAAAAAAAAAACAACAATGAAGTAAGGTCAATTTAAAGCTTAAACCTAAAATAGAAAAGCAATTTTAAAAAAAAATTTAAGGAACTAAAACCTCTGAAATCTGTCAAAAATCCTTTTTACAACTAACAAAAGTATATATATATATATATATATATATATATATATATATATATATATATATATATATATATATATATATATATATATATATATATATATATATATATATATATATATATATATATATATATATATATATATATATATATATATATATATATATATATATATATATATATATATATATATATATATATATATATATATATATATATATATATATATATATATATATATATATATATATATATGAAGGGAAGTAGAGGGAAAGAGCGCTCTCGATGAGATGAGATTATCCCATTGGGTATATGGGGTGTTAAGGGTATTTCCCATTTCACCCCGGTGGTCAATGGTAATTACCCTTTCGCACTCATCTCCACATTCTTCTATACGGAGTAGATTCTCCTTTCGCACACGCACACACACACACACACAAAAAAAAAAAAAAAAAAAAAAAACCTCATCCAAAGTTTCCTCCATTGCAACTTGGGAGTTGGTTGACTCCGGTGATGGCATTGGCACCACCAGGATTTTTCAGCCTGCTTTCTAAGAGGCACTGTCTATATTTTTAGAAATTTCTGAAACATTCTCGGTCTTGAATTCAATTTCCACTTTGTAGAACATCACATTTCTTCTTTTAAACCTCACCTTTTCTTCTTGACCGAAAGGTAAAAACATTCAGATGCTTGAGCTTTCTGACTGCAAATCCTACTCTGCTTCCTCATACTGTCTCCATTATCAATTTTTAACCAAAGGAGGTTGTTGTGCATACTTGCCCAACGATGTTTTCTGTTCTCGTGTCTCTAATTTGGAGTCTTCCGATTTTTCATCTTGTGGCTTAAACTCTCTTGCCAATTTACGAGTAAATTCATTTGTTCTGTTTATTTTTCTCCTAATTCTACTGAGTACCCAAAATTCTTTGACTATCTAAACTCCCAAATAGAACACATTCTCTCTTCTCCTTTCTCAGAAATCATCATTTTAGGTGATTTCAATGTTCACCACCACCAATAGCTTTCTTCTAGCTCTCATGATACAGCCGGTTAACGTACCTTCTTTTTTGCTATACAAAACGATCTTGAGCAGTTGGTGTAGCTCCCTACTCGTATTCCTGATCGTCTTGGAGATGAACCCAACATTCTAGACCTTTTTTTTAAATTTCTAATCTTCTCCTTATACTGTCAAACTCTATACACCCCTGGGCTCCTTTGATCACCTTATCTCTGTATCTTCTTCATTTTTTAAAATAAAGTGTGGAGAAGCATTTGTGGCATTTCGGTGTGCAAGCTGGTCGTATTTGCGGTGGCACTTTTTTTTATTTCCCGTGGAATAATTATTGCTTCCATGGGAATTCTTTTCAGTCTCTTTCTGCCGATCGAATTGTTGAGTCATTCTCTCTATACTATCGCCATTACAAATGACATTGCTCTTTTGAACTCTCTCTCGTTCCACTGAGAAGGCTCGTTCGACACGCCTTTCTACACATTCTCATCCTTTCTCTGTCCAACTCTCCGACCTCAGACTTAACCACTCTGCTCAATCTTGCACGTATTCTACTGGGAAAGTGTGGAGCACACTCCCTTTATCTATTTTCCCAAACTTCCTTTGATTTACACACTTTCAAGCGCTGTGCATCGAAACATGTTGGTATTTAGCGACCAGGTTCCGGTATTGCCACGACTCCTCTGGAAATTGACGAGCCTCTGGCCATTGCACACCAGACGATTATATATATTATATATATATATATATATATATATATATAATAATATATATATATATATATATATAAATATATATATATATATATATAATTTCAGACTGTGAGCGATGGGGCAAGATTAGGAATAACAGAATGCCAGCATCAGTTTCGGATGCATCGTTGGAACTGTTCAACTTTCAAAGACTCTAATCAGGTCTTCGGGTCACTTTTAAATATAAGTATGTATTATAATAATAATAATAATAATAATAATAATAATAATAATAATAATAATAATAATAATAATAATAATTACAAATAGAATAATAATAATAATAATAATAATAATAATAATAATATATAATAATAATAATAATAATAATAATATTATTATTATTATTATTATTATTATTATTATTACTATTAATAATAATAATCTATTTTCAGATAGCAGAGAAAAAGCGTATGTGTATGCCATAAGCGCCGCTGGAGTAGCTTATACAGTAACAAGAGCTTGCAGTAGTGGAGAATTGGTTGAGTGTGGTTGCGACGACAGAGTTCGACACAGGCCAACCAGGGGAAAGTGCGTTCTATTATTACACTTTACAACATTTAATGAATCACTTAATATATATATATATATATATATATATATATATATATATATATATATATAATATATATATATATTATATATATATATATATATATATATATATATATATTATATATATATATATATATATATATGTATATATGTGTGTTAATATGTGTGTGTGTGTGTGTGTGTGTGTGTGTGTGTGTGTGTGTGTGTGTGTGTGTGTGTGTGTGTGTGTGTTGTGTGTGTGTGTGTGTGTGTGTGTGTGTGGGTGTGCGTGTGTGTGTGTGTAAGTTCCTTATATAAATTTATTTAAAAATAACAGCATTTGTTAAATAAAATAAAGTAAATGTAACTAAGTTTGGAAATGCAGTTGCCAATTAATGATTATTATGCATTTAAGAATTAAGGCTAAATTATTGTGGTAAATTTGTTTT
>SEYY01020135.1:15000-22500 GCA_009176605.1 Armadillidium nasatum
GCTTGTTTATGGTTTTTATAACGGGAATGCTACAATTGCTTCTGAATAGTATCTACAACAGTTTCCTCATAGTAGAATTCTGTGTAAAAAATTTTATCAAAACTTTCATATTGTAAAAGACCAATAGACTTCCCAGTGTTCACATCACATCTGGAAGTGTTCATAGACAAGAAGCGTTTGAAGAAGAAGACACTCTGATTTAGTGGAACAGAGCCCTGTGACTAACTCACAAAGAATTACCTCTCAACTTGAAATTTCTCAAGCAAAAATGCACATTACAAGAATAAGACTTATATCAATATCACTTACATTGTCCTGTGTATACAGCACCTCCAACCAGGAGTATACGTTATATTCATGTAAATTTGCCGATGGATAATCGCTTTTCTTCATTTGTTTCGACACATACTTTTAACCAAGAATCAATATTCGCTTGTAACGTTGTCGAAAATATCCATGACTCTCAACGATGATCTAACTAAAATACCTACGAAATAGTCAAAACAAATTTTCAGCATCGTTTCTCAGTTACTTGAAGCGTGGAATTGTCGAAAGTAATTTAATATCCTTTCATTATTGAGAATCGTCTAACAGGAGAACGTAATTTGAGATTTTCTCAAAATGTGTTACAAGGTCTGCTAGATGTTCCTTTAAACATAAGAAATGCTATTTATAATCATCAAGATGGAGCTCCTGCAAAATTTGCACTCTAGGTCACAAAAATTAAAAGGAAGTTTTCCAGAACGATGGTTTGGTCGAGGGTAGGGTGATCTATCAATTGGATGCTGAGGTCTCCACACCTCACACCACTGGATTTTTATTTATGGGGCTGGTTGAACAGTGAGGTATACAAGAGAATGATGAACAATCGAGGTGCATTAATTCACTACATTTTGACTGCTGTAGCTTTAAAAAAAAAAAAAAAAAAAAAAAAAAAAAAAAACGAGCATTAGAAGAACAACAAATACTATTCGCAGGCGAACAGAAAATTACAGATAATCAATGGTGGCACTTTTTAATTCTTTTTAAAAAATAAATGTACTTTTCAAATAAACTTGTTATCCTGCTTTGATCATACTTAAACCTTTGGAACGCTTTAATTTGATAACAAACGAAAATCGTATTACACTCACGGAGTTTGGTGCGTTCCTCCCGACTTCCCATATATATATATATATATATATATATATATATATATATATATATATATATATATATATATATATATATATATATATATATATATATATATATATATATATATATATATATATTGGTATGGTGTATATAGGATATCAAATTTTTAATATCCACGAATGCGGATGTCTATTTTTTCACATTCGATAATGCGGATTTTTAATGTTCCACATCAGCGGATGAGAATGCGTAGCGAAAGTTTACGTTCCTATATATAAGGATAAAGGGTCAAGTGAATTAGAAAGAGCGAAACAATTTATTAGTCTTCTAACAATTGACTCAACAATATCCAAAAGACGGGTGAAACCTAAACCATTCCAGATGTGAAAATGTTTATAAATTATTTTGTCTATGTCTTTCTACTTCAATTTTCCCTTCTTGCTGGAAGCGTGAGCTTATTCAGTCTGCACCGAAGAAGGGGAATCCCTCTCAACCCTTTAACTACGGTCCCATTTCTTTAACCTCAGTTCTTTCTAAATTTTCGAATTTATCCTTAATAAGAAGATTTGGAAACATCTCGATTCTTCTAATCTTATCTCTGAGTTCTAGTATGGCTTTCTTAAAAAGACGCTCTACTGGTAATCTACTTTCCCTTCTCTCTGACTCTTGGTCCTCCGACATTTTGCTGGCCCCCTGGATATACCGAAAGATTTCGATAGAGTTTGGCACAAAGCTTTAATTTCTAAACTTCCCTCTTTCGAAATCTAACCTACTTTCTGTGACCTTCTCTCTTATTTTCTTTCCAGTCGTTCTATAGCAGCTGTTGCAGACGGCCACCGTTCATACCTTTAAATCTTTTAATAGTTATTAAAGGATCTGTCCTATCCCCAACACTTTTTCTGCTTTTCATTAATGGCTTTCTCTCTTTTACTTCATCTCCTATCCACTCCTATGTTGATGACTCTACTCTTCATTACTCTTTTTCAATATGAAAGGGGCCCCTCCCAACAGCAGTTAATAGTTCCAAGGAAGGTATCATTAGAGCTACTGACCTCTGATCTTTCTCGCATATCAAATTGGGACAGAGAAAACATAGTCGTTTTCAGTTACCACCAAAATTCAGATCCTTTATCTCTCTACTCGATACAACCTTCCACACAACTATGATATCTTCTTCGAAAGCACACAACTCAAATCTTCATCTCTCCTTAATATGATCTTTTTGGAAAGATCACATTACTTCTCTTTCTAAACAAGATTCTAAGAGGTTGGGTGTTTTGAGTTGCCTTCACACTTTCTTCACTTCACTCCAGCTGCTTCCTCAATATATTGGTCTTTTTCGCCCCTGTATGGAGTACGCCTCGCACATCTGGGGTGATTCCACTCATACAGCTCTCCTTGAAAAGGTGGAGTATAAGGCTTTTCGTCTTATCAGTTCTTCCACTCTCACTAATTCTCTCCAGTCTCTTTCTGCCCGTTGAATTGTTGTGTTAGATTCTCTATACTATCGCTATTACAATGGACACTGCTCTTTTGAACTCTCTTATTGCATACCTCCTTCACTGAGAAGGGCTCGTGTGACACGACTTTCTTCAGAGTCTCATCCTTTCTCTACACAACTCTCTGACCCCAGACTTAACCACTATGCTCAATTTTACATGTGCTCTACTGGTAAAGTCTGGAACTCGCTACCTTCATCCATTTTCCTAATGTCCTGTAACATACACACCTTCAAACTCCGTGTATTGGAACATATTGGTCTTTAATTTGACCAAGTTACCGATTTTCTCCCAAATTCTGGAGGAAACTTTAGCATGCATCTGGCCTTTGCCCACCGTTGGATATATATATATATATATATATATATATATATATATATATATATATATATATATATATATATATATATATATATATATATATATATATATATATATATATATATATATATATATATATATATATATATATATATATATATATATATATATATATATATATATATACACTTTGAATTCAAGAAGTGATCATCAGAGTATCATGATTAAAATATTAAAAATTTGCTCAACTCTCTCTCTCTCTTCTCTATCTATCTATCTATCTATCTATCTCTCTATCTCTATCTATCTATCTATCTATCTATCTATCTATCTCTATCTATCTATCTATCTATCTATCTATCTATCTATCTATCTCTCCCTCTTCTCTATCTCTCTCTCTCTATCTATCTATCTATTTATATCTATCTCTCTATCTATCTATCTATCTATCTATCTATCTATCTCTTCTATCTCTCTCTCTCTTTCAATCAATCTCTCTCTCTCTCTCTCTCTCTCTCTCTCTCTCTCTCTCTCCAATGATTGTATTCGTTTTTCAATGTAAATTGATCTGAAGAAGGAAAACGTAAGTAAATGAAATAAATTTATTTGTAGAAGAGTAGGGATTAACGTATGTATAGTAAGACCTATATATATATATATATATATATATATATATATATATATATATATATATATATATATATATATATATATATATATATATATATATATATATATATATATATATATATATATATATATATATATATATATATATATATATATATATATATATATATATATATATGCACGTCTCCCACATAAATCGCAGGATAGTATCAGTTTCAAATTTGTAATCCTCAGGTCATTGTAATATTCCGAGCTATTAAAGTAGTCGCGTTGTTCAAGGATGTTCAAGTATTTGCTGTCTTTAATTAAAGGAACGTCTATGTACTTCCCTTCTCCATAAAATAACCCAATTTTGTGTCAGTTTGTTTAATTCATCTTCACTAAAGCCTTTGTCTTTTAGTTAGTTCACTATTTCATTAAGGCACTTCCATTTAATATCACTCAATACCCTATCCAGCTGATATTCTGAGTATTTCTTAGAAGAACAAGTCTCTCTTCTCCCTATTATTTTTAATACTATCCCTTCTCTTCATCCCACAAATATCTTTTAAGAATTTTATTCCAATTCTTAATCTATTTTTTATCTTTTAATTTATTTTCCACGTCTTAGATCCAGAGTTATTAACACTCAAAAGCTGATCTCTATATTTTCTTTATGTAGACACATATCAGTTTCTTTCCCATTTCTATTCATATTATTAATTACTTTATTCACTGAGATATTAAATGACCACGAAGGCAATATTGTCATTTCTTTGGCTTGCACCTACTTCTATTAAATAGCTCTTCTTCATTATTATTAATCCTAACTCATGATATACTGTGTTTATGAAATGACTTAATTGTATTTAAAGAACATACCATTTACTTTGTAGCCTTCTCACTTTGAATTCTGCCATGTGCCCTTTTCATATCGAAAAAGTATACAGAAATACTCTATTTCTTTTCTGAGTATTTCTCTACCAGCATTTTTAAAAGCAAAATTTGATCCACTTATCTTCGATTTTCACTAAAACCGTATGGTTTTTCCCAAATCAAAATATCCGTAATGCTCTTTACTTTTCCTACAAGCGCATATTCATGTACTTTACCTATTATACTCTACAAATTTATTCATCTATAATTAGAACATTCCTTTATTTATATAAGTGCACCCACACGTATATACTCGTATGTACAGGGTCCATTATGAAAGTAATGCGCATGATTTTATTGTGACGCGACTATCCATCGCAGCCTGGGGTAAAATGAGTCAGGAAATGTGATGAGGGGTCTGCCCTTCCAATGCAGCCGGTCGTCAGTTTGCTCCGAGCAGTGTGAGTGGAAAGACGTGCCTCCGCGTGAAGTGTGTTTTTCGACTTTGTAACACGGCGCGATGGAGCGTTCGCTTGAACAGCGATACGCAATCAAGTTTTGTGTGCGGCTTGGAAAGAATGCAACCGAAACATTCCAGATGCTTCAAGAGGCCTTCAAGAACGACTGCATGTCAAGGTCACAGTCCGGCAGATGGCACAAGGCGTTCAAGGAGGGCCGGGAGGAGATCGCCGACGAACCCCGTTGTGGACGCCCAACAACGGCCAGAACCGACGAAAACGTGAATCGTGTGCGCGAAGTTTTGCGTTCCGACCGTCGATTGAGCATCCAGCAAATCGCTGACACCCTAAACATGTCCACATTTGCGGTACATGGGATAGTGACCGAGGATCTGCAAATGCGCAAGGTCTGCGCGAAGCTTGTGCCGAAAGTGTTGAGGGAAGAGCAGAAAGAACTTCGAGTTTTGCGCTGTCAAGAATTGTTGGATTTGATTCAAAATGAGCCGGACTTTCTTAACTCTGTCGTAACCGGAGACGAATCCTGGATGTTCGAGTACGACCCAGAATCGAAAAGGCAGAGCAGCGAGTGGCACACAAAATCATCCTCCCGCCCCAAGAAAGCGCGAATGAGCAAGTCTCGCATCAAAACGATAGGTGTTACAAAGTCGAAAAACACACTTCACGCAGAGGCACGTCTTTCCACTCCCACTGCTCGGAGCAAACTGACGACCGGCTGCATTGGAAGGGCAGACCCCTCATCACATTTCCTGACTCATTTTACCAGGCTGCGATGGATAGTCGCGTCACAATAAAATCATGCGCATTACTTTCATAATGGACCCTGTACATACGAGTATATATTAAAACAAAAAAGCTCTTTTGTTTTCTGTGTTTGATATTTTCGATATCTAGTGAAAGTGTGTGGGTCAAAGAAGGATATTGTGATTTAAATAATTTGCCTAATGCTTTAAGTAATCACAAAAGATCAGCTGCACATTATAAAAGCCAAATATCGTTGAAAACGTTTGGATCTATACGAATCGGCTAGCTATTAGATAAACAGAAATCTGTTAGCATTGAATTTCACAATAAAAATGTTAAAGAGAACAAAATATATTGAAAAAAATTGATTTATGATACTTATTTTTTAATTAAACAAGAACTTGCTTTTCGCGGAGATAATGGACAAAAAACATGTTACATTGTGGAAACTATGTTGAGTTACTGAACTATACTGCAAAATTTGATGAAAAATCGGCACAACATTTACCGAAATGTTCATTTTTTTCTGGTCTTTCTAATGAGATACAAAATGACTTGATTGAAGAAGTAGAGACCATTAAAGAAAATAATATAAAAAGAAGTTGGAGATGTAACAGAGTGTATATTTAATAATTTAGATAAATATGACTGTGTTAAGAAACTTGTAGCACAGACGTAAGATTGGGCGATGGTTATATCATCCCATTTAAATTGTGTTCAAGTTAAAGTAAAAGAAAGGCACCAGTAGCTTTATTTACTCACTGCTATGCTCATAAGTTACATCTTGTTTGTCTCAGTAAGCAAAATTCAGACCTGAATGAACAAGTTTTTTCATGACCAGTGAGGCACTTGCTCATTTTTCAGTCACTTTAAAAATCGAATGTAATTTTAGATGAGATATTGAGAAAACGCATTCCAAAGGCAACACCAACGAGATGGAGTTCGAATTCAAAACTAATCCAGACTATCCTACAATAGCAAGGTGATCTTTACAAACCCTTCAACAGTATGAACAATAATTTTAATTTGTAGGATTCACATACTTTAGTGATAAGAAATGGGTTTTATAATTGGCTAATAAAAGACTCAGCATACATTTTTCTGATGTTTATAATGAAATTTTTATTAAAACTAACACTTTTCAATGTCTTTCAAACTATAATTATAGATATTCCATATTGCATTGAGGGAATCAATGAAAATAATAAATTGTTTAAGCTTAGCAACAACAAATTTCGAGGATTTGTATGTAAAGTTTGATGAATGTTGTAGAGAAAATAACTTAGCTGAATCAAATCTCGTATGAAAAGTTCAGTTGAAGAAGAAAGAATTAGAATATTTGGAATAATTTTGGATGATATACTGAAGAGCATGAAAGCAAGATTCATTGATTTCACAATTCAAGTTCATTTCATTAGTTGATGGAAATGAATTGAAGAAACTTTCTTACCAAGTTGGTAAGGGTTCATTTGAAAGTTTAGAAAAGAGCAAAGGAGAATTTTTCGACGTCATAAAACTGAAAGCTGATTTGGCTGGAATTTACAATGCTTAAGTATTTGATTAAAATGCGTTCAAAATGTTCTTGATATTATATTTGCAAATGATCTGAACCAAACCTTTCGTTGAAGCTGTGAAGTTACTGCAATTAATTTTGACAATTCCAGCTACAACTACATCTGTGGAGAGGACATTTTCTACTTTGAAAAGAATTAAGAGCTACACAAGGAACAGAATGACAAATCAAGACTTTCGTTACTTGCTTTAATTTCCATTGAAAAGTGAAGACTTAACAAAGACCCCACTTTCCGTTTTTATGAAAAAGTGACAGATATTTTTGC